>LBNU01034580.1:256351-280677 GCA_014162995.1 Artemisia annua
TAACAAACCAATTAACCGGTAAAAGATAGCTAGGGAGTAAGGAAATCTAAGTAAATACACTTTTCTCAATATAAGTTTCACAACCACTTTAATTTTCTTGTTATTTTATTTTCTTTGCAATTGTAGTTATTTAGGTTAGTTGACTAGCAACTATTCCACCCACTCTTCTAAATACCTAGATTGTGCTTAGTTAGGGCCTAAGTTAAGTTAGTAAGGCTTTTCTAACCTAAGGGGAAGTTAGTAGGTTGTTACATAGCTGCTTGAGAAGCTGCAATGGAAGCTGTCTGGATTAGGAAGTTTGTTTCAGGGCTTGGAGTTGTGCCATCGATCAAACGGCCTATAAAAATGTATTGCAACAATTCAGCTGCAATCATATTTTCCAATGAACCTGGAATCATGAAGGGCATCAGACATTTCCCGATTAAATATCACTATGTGCGAGAGCAAGTGGATATTGGAGAAATCGAGTTACTCAAAGTTCACACAGATGATAACTTGGCAGATCAATTGACGAAAGCTCTACCTGGCACTAAGCTTTATAAGCTAGCTGAAGGAATAGGTCTTCGTAAGGCTGAAAGTTTCATGCCCATTTGTGATTAGTATTTGGATAAAGGATGTAATGTACGATTATTAATTTTAATGAAATAAAGTATTGTTTATGTTTATTTACATTGTCTTAATAATATATCCTGTTTTTTGCATGTTTAAATCCATGAATAATTTTATTATTCTAAATTGTCCGTTGTCGGTTAATGATATGGGAATATCATTAAACTAAGACAAATCTGAGTATTGGTTAGAATATACTTGAAAGTATATTGATGCGTAGTCATACCAATTTCACATGATGTTCAATGAATTGAATATAGGACTTATCCCAACTACATGACTTTACTTATATTTAAGTAAATCATACATAGTTATCCTCAGACTTGAGATACCAGATAAGAGTCATGGATGTAGGGCATTTTTGTAAAGCAATCTACCGCTAACCGTAACTGGTAGTTATAAGGGTTATTTTCAGAAGTGTTGCAAAGTCCATGGGTTAGTCTTGTAGTCAAGAAAGAATTTGTTCCTTCAAATTTGTTTTGAAGTTTAATACTGCTGGGCCACTCGTAGGATTGACAAAATGTTTGCGTGGCCACGCCCAAAGTCTATCTGGAATACGTTTAGATGTTTTGGTAATTTTGTTCAATCATTAACAAACGAGAAACTGAAATTTAATAAACAAATCATTCTTTGTTAATATAGTATTAGTAACAAAAGGATAATAATAATGATGAATCATTAAAGGTTTTTCAGGAAACCTAGCTCGAGTCGTACTAGGGGCATTGGAGTGTTGCAAGACGCCAACCAATGTCATTTTACTATTAATAGATAACCAAGTGGGAGCTGTTAAAATATGGTTAAATATTAATACGTAAATGTCTAGTTTCGAACCCAAGACCTCGGGATTGCACACAATACAAACGAGAATAAAAGTATAATAATTATATATTAAAAGTTATGTATATATAATTATTTAGACACTTAAAGGACTTAACGGTCGTTAGTTGTTAAGTGTACGGACTAACTATCATTAAAAGGAAACGAAAAGGACTAGGATGAAAATAGGAGCCAAGAAGGCTCCGGAATCCTCTTGGACTCCTTATGGTCGGTCGACAAGGGGTAGGGGAAACCCTAACCCACTCCAACTTGTCCTCCAAGTTTCATCAAGTATAAATACAAAGCCTAGGGTGATTCATTCACATCTTTTGTGCACACACTCTATCCCTGAATTTTCTCTTTTCTTTCCTTTGTCCCAAACCGATCGTACACCCCTAGTATTAGGGTTGTCAATTTTTGTTTTACAAAAACATAAATGTTTTGTTTAGATCTTGCAATCTCTTTTATTCGATAGTAGTTTGTGTGTACAAGAACGAGGTAACAACTCGCTATAGTTGTTATCAAGGAATCGATCAATAAAAAGGTAAGGGATTGATCATTGATTCATATAAACCCTAATTAGGGTTCTTCAATTGTTCAAGAATTCAAGATTGCATACGGTACGTTTTCTTTTATGTTTTAGTTACAATTATGTGTTATACTAGATCGTTAGCTTTCGCATAGGTACTACTTGATATTAGTAATAATATATGATAGTCATGGTATTAAAATTCTACCATAACACATTTCACTCTTGTTAATTGGGAGTTGATAACATCATTGTCTTTTTTGATCTTATATATTAATGGAATGATAAGTAAAAGTGTCATATTAGGTCCATTTATTTCGTTTGAATGATATGGATTAGGAGACTGAAGTTGTCAGAACTACTTGATTTTATGCAGTTGAAGTAACTGGGATAATGGGAGACTTTGTAAAATAAAATTGTACAATGTTGTCACGTACAAAATTCACCTTTCCTGATCGGTCGACTATTAAAGAAAAAAAGCCACCCATCCGTATTATAGTTTCAGATAAAACATAAAAGATGCTCTTTCTTGGAATAAATATAAGAACAAATTAAATAAAACAAACAAATTATACTTTACATCAATGAATTGAAACCCATAAGATAAGTTGATAACGTTAATGGAACTCAAAAATATAGTAAGTAACAATGGTTGATCATAATGCGCGGATGTGATGTGAGAGCTGTGTCAATGAACCATTGATTAGCTCACAGTGTTCACCATCATGATGTTAATTAACCATTATTGGGTGTTCAAGAATTCCTTAATCCCTCTAGTTCCATAGCTACTTCCTTCATTGTTGGCCTCTCTTTACCATTTATATTGAGGCATCGCTTCACAAGTGAAGCAATTGCTTTCAGTTGTTTAGGAGAACCCTCGCGGCCTCGCCAACCACCCGAGGGTCAAGAATATTAAGCAAGTTATTTGTTCTTAGAGAATTAAGAAAATAGGTCGCTATGTTTCTTTCCAACTGACTCCGTTCCATGCATAGCGGCTTCTTACTTGTTAATAGCTCTAGAAGCACAACTCCAAAACTATAAACATCGCTTTTATGTGTGAGCTGACTTGTGTGATAATATTCAGGATCTAGATACCCTAACGTCCTTGAACTAATGTACTCACTTGCGTTTGATCCAAGGGAATTAATCTTGAAGCCCCAAAGTCTGAAATCTTGCTGACTAAGTTTTCATCTAATAATATGTTGGCAGATTTCACATCACGGTGAATGACGGGTTTTGAAGCTGCTGAGTGCAGGTACGCAAGTGCTCCAGCACATTCAACGGCTATTCTTAGACGTCTATCCAGAGATAACCAAGCAGCTCCACCATTGGTGTGGATATGATGGAAGAGAGTACCATTAGAAACACACTCATAGACTAAGATCGGGACTTCACTCTGCAAGCAACAACCTAAAAGCTTTACAACATTTCGATGATTAATCTGAGTCAAAATCACAACTTCGTTTATAAACTGCTCGATTTGACTCTCATCAATAACTAGTGACTTCTTTATGGCGACAATAGTTCCATCACGTAAAATCCCTTTATATACTGTCCCATAGCCACCACGACCAAGAATCCTATCATTGGAAAAGTTCTTTGTTGCTATTTCTAGCTCTTCACTTGTGAAAATTTGTGTGGATTGATTGACGCTGCCACCCTCATTTGAATCAATTTGTTGTTTCAGTAACATGCCACCATTTTTTAGAAAGAACTTCTCCCTCAATTTGATTATCTTTCTTCTGCTGTGACAAAAATACAACCACCCCATTCCAACTAGTATTGAAAAGAATCCAAATACCGCTCCTGCATTAATGAAAAATCATTGTTTTGCCATGATTATAATTAACAAGATTTTGTGATAAAAATATCCATCAAGAGAGCATTAACTTCCTTACCAAGAGATGACTTGAGGACTCGTGATTTTGTATCATTAGCCACGCAATCTCTCCCATGTCTATCATATCCGTGTAGGCATGAACACATAAAACTTCCAGGAAGATTAGTACACATCCCATTGCAACGACTTTTGTTAGGATCTGCACACTCGTTGATATCTAAAAATGAAAACATACAAGACAATAGAAAGTTAAGAAACTTTAAATCACACTTGAATGGATGAATGAATATATATCATTGTACGTTTTCTTCTCATAAATATATATCGTTATAGAAAACTTCACAAAGTATAGATATATCAAATTACATATTGTTACTCACCATGACAACCCGGAGAAAGATAGGGGTTGCCTTCATAGCCGTTCTTGCAAGAGCACCTAAGTCCTCCATTCTCACCTCCAAGATCGAGACAAACACTATTTTTTTGACAATAGTAAATGCCTGTATTTCTCCGATCTTGTTTGTATCCTCTTGGGCATGAACATTTATAACTTCCAGGAAGATTAGTACATGCCCCGTCACAAGGATTTGTTTTAGGATCGGAACACTCGTCAATATCTACAAAATGTAAATTGAGAAGATTAAATACGAGTATTTAAGAGCCCTCAAAACACATTCTTAAAGTGAATTTGGGCACGAACATTTTCTTGTAATATGTTTGAAAAAGGAAACTTTACTTATATAAATTTTTTGAAAGGCAAGAAACTTTACATATATACAACTCCAAGTGGAAATGTTACTCACCATGACAACCAGGAGAAAGATATGGATTGCCTTCATAACCATTCTTACAAGAGCACCTATAACCTCCATCCTCGTTCTTAATATCCACACAAACACTATTTTCTTGACAATGATAATCACTTGAGCTTTTATAATCGTTACAACTCCTAGAACCAATCACCCAATCAAGCACCACAGGGACAGTTTCAACTATCCGGCTGACAAAGTTGGGATCTTTTAAATCCGATTCCCCTTGAAACAAAAATGCACTTTGCTCTCCAACAAAACTGTAGCCGCATTTATCATATTCCCAGACGTCCTCGTGAAAGTTGAGTGTGCTTACATTTACTACATAAGTTGTTGTATTTGTCGGGAAGTTCATCTTGCAGCACCCAATTCCTAGGACAAAAAAAGGCGCAATTCTTTTTACTTAATTTGGGATGTATATATGAGTACTTGATTTCGAAGAAGAAAGTTCTTAATAGTTGGTAAATAAGAGATTTTTGTGCTCAGATTTTCTAAAAAGTTTGAACTTCTGAAAAGAATCTTTTGAGATTAGTGAACTTCACACACACATTATTTTATTCCTTGATATTCTTTTTTCATAGAGTTATTGAATAAAAAATGAGAAATTTAATGAATAATGGACTAAAAAAACATTATTTATTATTTTATTATTATTGTTATTACTATTATTATTACTATTCCATCCCAAATTATAAGTTTATGTTCAAATTACCCTAGTTTAAGAAATTTTTATTAATTACATTTTTTACCAATCAATTATCATCTTTACTTACTAAAGTTTATTTGGATCGGCAAAAAATAAAAGTGAAGTATTGGATAACATAAAATAAATTAAAAACATATATTGATTTATAAATTGGGATGGATAGTGTATTAAATTGATCTTAATATTAAAACCGCTTGCACGGTTATAAACCGTGAAAGCAGGAAACATGTAATTTTGAAGATTATATTACTAACTTTTTACCTGAACATAAGCCGACAGGAATATCCTCAACCTTAGAGCAAAGAGTCACACATCCGACTGCGTAATCTGTTACATTAGAGATCAGCGTAAATTCATCGCACCCAACGGTTATGAAATTGTTTAGTTGTGACAACATAAAGCACGAGTCCCTCACCACAAGCCCACTTCTGTTGTCTTGAATAACACCACCAGTTTGATTATAGCATTTAGAAGCGATGGTGTTTTTAATTCTCACGTGCTCATCAGAAATACTCACCACTTCTAGCGGGTTGACATTATTTGACCCTGAGAGTGAAAATAGATTGGAAGGCAAGAAGGCTTTTGGAGGATTAAAGGACGTGTTGCATGTTATGTCGAAATAGGGGTTAAGAGAGCAACTTCTTGAGTCAGATACGATGCCAAATGGAAATGCTACTGTGAGGTTTCCGCATTTACTTGAGCAGCCTGGTAGTGCGATGTTGTTAGATGTTGCCGCATCCGAGAATGTGAGATGGGATATATACAAGATGAGAATGAATATATCCATGTTGTTAGTAAAAGATGATGATCAAAATTGGGTAGTGTTTGGTTTCTTGATCAAAATTTGAGATCTTAAGTTAATATATACAGTAGTAGTGTTTGGTATACATCTCATTCATATTATTCTGTTGGTCAAAGACATTTTTGTAAGAGACTAGCATATTTCGGCTGTTACTGGTGCAGGGCTTATGGGGATTCATGTTCCTATTTCTTTTTACTATATGCGAATTGGATCCGCAAAGATACTTAATATTGTTTCTTTGAGTAAGGTCAACTTATTTTCCTTATTTGGTTTATATCACCAAGCATGACAAGTTGGGGATATCATTAAGTAAAAAACATGCTGACTTTAAAAACAAAAGATAGTTGCTGCTAAATGTCATAAACATGCAAAAGTCGCCCAACATATAAAAACACGACAACGCCATATATGACAAGAGTAAGTTGACTTCTACTTATAGAACGTTGACTTTCAAGGCAACTATATTTGTAGGGGTGGTATCGAAACGAGGAATGAGTGTCAATCTTTTAAAAATTGTTTGGTTAGAACGTTTAGATTTTAACATTGGCAATTATACCCATGAATATAAGTATATTTCATACCCATCATAAAAGGTGAGTTTTCTTTTTTTTTTTTTGAATGATACTCGTTGCTATACGGCTATACCTAGGGGTGTGCACGGTTCGGTTTGGGTCGGTTTTTGGCTAAAACCGAAACCGAACTAAAATTTTCTGTTTCTATAGAACCCAAAACCGAAACCGTTCGGTTTTTGGCGGTTTTGTTTTTTCGGTTTATCATCGGTTTCAGTTCGGTTTTTAGGTTTTGTCGGTTTCTAACCATTTATATTTGGGCATGGCAAATTTATACCAACAAACTTGTATTACATAGAAAATTGGTTATTCTTATGTACTTTTTTTTGTCAATGTAAGCATAATAATGTTTATTGCATAATTCTATAATTACACACATCTAGATGAGACACACACATGCAAGTGAACATACACATAGTATGATCATCGTTATATATTTATTGATATATTCTCAAGTAAAGACACGACACGACAAACACGCATATAAATATAAACGTTAAGATAAATATATTATAAATCTACCCACAAAATGAATATGAATTTATAAATTTGATTTATTTAGTTATTTATTCATATTATATTAATTATATATTATTATATAATAAAATCGGTTCATTTCAGTTTTTACGGTTCGGTTTTTGGTCGAAAACCGAAACCCGAACCGTATATTTCGGTTTTTAAAAATTAAAAACCGAACCATCGGTTTTTATTTTCGGTCGGTATTTTCGGTACTTTTTTTCCGGTTTTTTATCCGGTTTCGGTTTTTTCGGTTTTGTTTGCTCAACCCGCCTATACCCATACCCACATCCAAACCAAGCGCCCTCTAGAAATTTTTGTAATATAATCATACCAAATTGCTCAATGTTTAATTAAGTTTGTTTTTTTTTTTTTTTTTTTTTTTTTTTTTTTTTTTTTTTTTTTTTTTTTTTTTTTTTTTTTTTTTTTTTTTTTTTTTTTTTTTTTTTTTTTTTATAGGTGTTTAAGATTACTTATTGAAAATATGTTATTCATTTTGAAAAGGCATAATTAGATCATCAACTGTTACAAAACGTGATTTTAAAATGTAGTGTTTGACTTTGATTATGCTATATGATAACACGATAATCATATAGTCAGTTTGTGAGTGTTTGACAATTTAGAGTATTTGATGGTTTAATAAGTTGAATGAACAAAAAGGACACTTATTTATTATTTTTTTTATTTTATTTATTTATTATTATTATTATTATTTTTTTTGTAAATTGGTGAATTATATTAATATCAACAACAAATTACAACACATTCACATAACTGAGATGGACTACCCTATCTAGTTATACTACATTAGCAGAGATTCCACTAGAAATCATAAGAGACTATCTAGCCTAAAGCTATCTCATATCGTACATAAGAAGTTCACATCTCTGTCAACATAGAAGTATACCCAATTAGTCAAAGTTGCACTATAATGATCCATGCCAACTTGACTTTTTGAATTCACCACTAAATGCACCTACCATTTAGCTACATTTCCATATCACCTTCCCATCAAACCCATTCAACCAGCATCCACAATGGGTAAGTACTAGGGACCCATAACCCTTCCATTGGGGGGCTCTGCTATGGCAACCTATATTTCCCTCTCTAGAAAGGCTTCAGTTGTATGGGAAAACACTCCTTCAATTATGACCAACCATTCCTCCTGTAATGATGTATTGGATGGTCCAAGAAGGATCATCTTGCACTCCTCTCTATTCTATCCATCATACACCATCCGCCCAAACCACTTACCCTTCATAGTGCACAGTCCTACTTTATGGTACATCTTTATGAATTATACCTCCTATAGATGCAACATATCCCTCCAAACTTCCTCCCAAGGCCAAGTTTAGAAAGCATATGTGATTCATATANAAAACACTCCTTCAATTATGACCAACCATTCCTCCTGTAATGATGTATTGGATGGTCCAAGAAGGATCATCTTGCACTCCTCTCTATTCTATCCATCATACACCATCCGCCCAAACCACTTACCCTTCATAGTGCACAGTCCTACTTTATGGTACATCTTTATGAATTATACCTCCTATAGATGCAACATATCCCTCCAAACTTCCTCCCAAGGCCAAGTTTAGAAAGCATATGTGATTCATATAGGTATAGTCATACCATTAAGAATCCAAGATACAAGATCATGTTGCACTATAGTGGTCTGTATTAATCAAATTTTGCTTAAAGTGCCTAATCCCAAACACATTGGGAAAAGACTAACATATAAGCAAAACTGTTATACTGTTGCATTGATCCAGCACACTCTTTTAGACCCATTGAATGTCACTCGGGAAGTGGAGTAGGGCAAAGAGGAGCTTCGTGACCGAACCACTATAAATCGCCGTGTCCGGGTTTGCATTTTCTTTACTTATCTCTTTACGTTTATGATTGCATTTACCGCTTTACATTTATATCTTGCGTAGCATTTATACTTGTGTGGTTTGTTGCTTATATTGTGTTAGTTATGCTTTGTGTCATGGCATGTTATTTACAATATGTCTAAGTTTGTGTTATTGTCACATGCCTTTCTTGATGCTTTATATTATCTCTAGTTCTTGTAAGACTAGTGTTGACACTTTTCATATTATGTCACACTTGATCGAGTGCTTGATACAAAAGTCTTTAAGTTTTTAAATGGAAACGTATACACCCCTCCCCCTCTACGGTTTCTACAAAAATGATATCCAGAAGAAGGGTATGATGAGTACAATGATACGAAGTGGCGCGACCTAATACGTTTATGATTATCTCATAATACATCTGGTACTATAATGAAGTCTATGAAAGACGATGTGTTGTAGTTTTCGTGGATTATTCATGTCATTACTTATAAAAAGTTTAGTATCAATGATTTCGTGTGGTGGTAAGAAAACATATACTCTAGATACAACTCACGCCAAGGAAGAAAGTATAAACAAAGAACTTGACCAAAGAAAAACGAACAAGAATAAGAAAAGAATGCGTCAATGGTAAGTTTCGGTATTTACCCAATAATCTCCAATAGTTTAGAATAATCCAATAAGTTTTATAAGAGTGTCACAAGTTAATAATTCAAATATGAAAAGGGTTTTAAGGATTTAATAAAACTATACATTTTAGATTCTTTGTTGGGTTTTATAAAAATAATCCTAAAAAGGATCGGAAATAAAAGTGTGAGTTTGGAAGGTTTTTACAAAACTTGGGCACTAAGCATCTATTTACACAATGTTACAAAAATAGCGTAACTTAAATAAATCAGACTTTGTAATTACAATATTTATAAGTGGTATGTTTCGTTATTATTTATTCAAGTACTAGCTTTAAGACCCGCCCGATGGGCGGGCTAGTTTCATGATTTATTTTTATATGTGTTTATATGAATTTAAACGTACATTAAGTAAATATGCTAATATCGACTTAAGTATCTATGAAACTCAAAAATTTAGAATTCATGTAATACTTCCTCTTAAACATTGTTAGTTTTGTCGGTTTAGTTATCGTCCTTGTCGAAAACAAAGCACCTCAAGTTTGCGCTTGCTCTTTACTCTTAATACATCAACATATATTTGGCCTTGTAAAATCAAAACGTTTGTGTCCTAATTATATCACTTGTTGTGTGATAAACTCTATAATCAAATGGTTGTGGGTTAAAAGTTCTACTTATGACATGTGAGATAGTTTGCGATGTATATTTGTGATATAGTTAGTTTCCTTTCAAAAAAAAAGAAAAAGAAAAATTAACCATACAAAAAAAGATATAAAAATGCTACCGTTATAGAAACAAACCAACATGTGACAATTGACCATCAAAATATAGACCACAGTTTCCTTCTAAAGTCCAAGCCATGCTTCTTTTTAGCACATTCTCCTTGTATAAGTCCACCAAATCTCTCATCATATCTTTTACATCACGTCATCTCCTGAGAGGCATCATATATGTTCTCCATACCTTTTCACATATCCTCCTTGTATAAGTCCACCCAATCGATCATTCAGCATAAAAATTACATTTTTAACTGTTGATTAATGATAGAGAGCCGTCATAGAACATGCATATGATAGAGAGAGCCATCACACCTAATAGGTAATAATCAAAGAAAAAAGCTTTAAATTTTATTTTTAAATTAAAAACAACCTTTAGAACTGAACATCTGATATCATAAAATAACCTGACCATAAATTTTTGTTTTAACGTTACAATTATAAATCCACCAATACATCTGAAGAAAATTGTTTAGGATAATGTAGTAGATTGTTTTTTTCCTATAAGAAAAAGTATACCTGTCATGAGGTTTAAAAGTGGCAGTGTTAAAAGATAATCTTGAAACTTTACACCTATCAAACAAGGTGGGCTATGGTCCGCCGTGTTGCGGCGGGGCATTGTTTTACTTCGTTGATCATTGCCCAGTATTTTTTTAAAGTAAAAGCGGGCTGTTTTTGTGTTGCATGCATGTTATAAAATCTTAAACTTTAGCTTGTATTTGGCTTACACAAAACCTCAGCATCAGTTTTCAATATATACATTGTAGTACAACATATTATGAAACAATACTATTATTTAACAAACTTGTTGAATTGTCTGTATAGCTATAACACATTATCTTAGCTCTTGCTTCGCTACTACCCTCTGCAAGAACAAAACCTATCCTTAAAACAGTCAAATCTGTTTGAATCTTTCGTGGCTCTCCACATCCTCGGAAATATATTCCTACCATGTACCAAGAAACATGTATCCTCGCCATTTTAGTCACTTCACCAGACGATCTCTAATGTGTTAAGAACAAAGTACTCATTCTGACCCGTTGCGTGAGACAACATGTTTGTGCAGCTTTGATCATGTCTAAGAAATCATTCTTTAAAGCAAGCTCCCATGGACCAGCTCATAGATGGTGAAAGAACAACGCTATATGAACACTTTCACTAAAACGTACCCTTCATCGCTGGTAACAACTCAACATAATGGATTCCAGCATCTGGAAATTAAAAAAATAAAAAATAAAAAAATTGCATACTAAATAGTTGATATATTTCTAGTAACTATAAACAGAACCAACCATGAAAGTAGATAATAGGAATACCCCTACCCTTGCAATCTGACATGTGTTTATATTTGTCGAAAAGCATATCCATTTGTTGCATTTCTGCTGCACAATGTTCAGCGATATGAATGCTTCAACCATTGTCACTACAAATTGTAATTACAGTGCCAATAAGAAGTAGGAAATTAATAAATCATGGTTGGGCGAAAAGATAAAAAATAGCCAACCTTGTACAGGTCTGTAGGATCGTGTTTTATGTTGATTCATGTGATTCGGGTGGTCTTGGATTGTGGAAGAACATGGTAACCATGGTTAGAGTTTAGAGAGAGAAAGAGTAGAGAGAGTGGAACCTAGAGAGAGAATGAAACCAAAAAAAAAAGAAAAATAGATTGAGGAGGTTCACCCTCTCCAAGGATGGAAAGGGGTTTATATACATGGGGTTGCCACTTGGGCGTGCCACTTGGGCTGCGGATCAGGTATACAGTGGGTAAAGACCCGTCCTTCTTCCGCGAACTAATCTACATCTAAACTACTTTTAACTAACTACTATAACAACTACGAGCCAAACAATGCTTAATCATGTGGGGGTGACCGAATCTTTCTTATGGGTGACCGAATCTTTCTTATCCAAAAATCGTATTCCTAACAATCTCCCCCTAGGAGAGGTCACCCTTTAGTTCTGTATTCTTGAATTCTTGCATTGAGATCTTTGTAGATTCTTTTGTAGCTCGTAGTTGTTGATTCTTCATGGATGAACGACTCAAGATGACTTCCTTGATGTATATGATGATCTTTTGACTTTGCTCTTCGCTCTTCATCCATATAATTAGCTTCAAGTCATCTTTGAGTGTATGTGTCTCTTTGTGATGTAGTGATTAGTCTTTGTGATGTCATGCTTACACTTTTCTGGATCATGATCTTCTGCATCAGAGTTGAGGAAGCATAGTCTAAGCCCATTCTTTGATCATGATATATTGAGTTATGATGTTGAAGTGTAAGCATGTGATGATGAATCTGCATCTTTTCAGCAATCGGCCTCAATCGTCAACTTCTTTGTCTTTGGAGAGAATACGCCATTCCAACATATACCGGAGGGACACGTTTACGTTGCTTAGTTAAAGGGATCCATTATCAGCTTTTAGGTGATAACTAGCCCTAATAACTAACTTGAAGTTGTTAACATTCCTTAAAAAGGAAGTTAGACCCGTCAAAGTATATATTTAAAAAGAGTTTCTCGAAAAGGTACTATCTACTTTGACCAGTCCTCTTCGAGACACGTTTACATCACTGGTTAGACCAGCTTGAAATTATTACCCGGCCAGGACTAGTCTTTTCGATTCACGACTTTTCATGTTTCGTCAATTCATGAGTCAAATTCTGAGTCATAAGCAATTCACGGTTTCTACTTGATTTTGTAAAATCCCGCGAAAGACTCTTAGCCACTTGCTCCCCCTCAATATGTGCACATTGATTGAATCAATTTTGAAAAACTTTGGCACATACGGGTGAGCTTGCAAAAGAGATCATTTATTCATCATTTTAAATCACTTGCTCCCCCTCAATATGTGCTTTGTTCATACTCCAAAATCTTTTAAAATTTTAGCACATAAGGGAGCGATCTTTTGAGTCCAAAACATCTTTATAAGTCCAAAAACATCACATTTAATCACTTGCTCCCCCTTAATATGTGCTTTGATTAAAATCCAAAATCTTTAACATTTTAGCACATAAGGGAGCGTTCTCGAAAGTCCACAAACATTCTTTATGAGTCCAAAAACATCATTTTTAAATCAGTTTTTATATTTAAATCACATTCTCTCCCCCGATCATAAAATTTCAAATCTTTTGAGATTTTGTGATCTCAATTGATTTAAATGATTTTCGAAAAAGCTTTGGAGAGACATGTGGCAAGATTTTAAATGTTTACTGATTATGAGACTCCTTTTGAGTTTTCACTGTTGCTGGTGCACAAAGCTTTTAAAGGTACAGAAATTTTGAGCACATACGCTACCCCTCAATTAATGACCCGTTTTTCCATTTTAACGTTTAGTAGCCATTAATGTTAGTGGTAACGTATACGAGAAAATTTAAGACCAATGGCCACCTTGTACACCACAAGATCTCTTTTGAAGAATTTTTAGAAGAAAGAGATTTTGGGAAAAGAAGACTTCTCTTCTTTTACTAGAAAGGCTGCACTGAAGCGTACAACTTTTCGGATAATCCACACACAGTGAAAGCATGAAAACGTGTTTTTACACGGATTTTGAAGACCGGGTTGCTATCTGAAGTAATAGCAAACCATAATTTTAAGCGCGGGTTACAGTCTGAAATAACTGCAAACCATATAGGCATGTTTTGAAAACATTTTGAACTTCTGACGATGCCAGAAGACATGCCTAAGAAACAAACTATTTTTGGTATTTTTGAGCTTTTCTGATTTTTATGGTTTTTATAGGTTTTATATTTTTGTATTTTTCTTTTATGGGTTTTAAAATATATAAAAGGATACAAATTAGTTTAAGAAGATGTTGACCTCAAGACCAAAAATAGGAGATCGATCTGCATGTTGTAGAATTCAGTAGTCAACATCTCTTGAACTTTCTCCACCAAAGCTTTCGAGGCTCCTGAATAATCGGTTGCCATGATGTAATCTTAAACGGGATTTTACAACTCTTGTGACTTAAACCGAGAGATCGATTCTCTCCCGGGATTTTACTAAAGTCCACAAAAGAAACCGAAAGATGTGATAAGCGAGTCAAACTTAGAGTGAGATCTTGGATAAGTCTCAATTAGCACTAAGTGTCTAGTCGCGACAAGTCAAGTTTCAATAGATCCGATCATAATAAGTCAAGTTGTAAATGTTAAACTCACAATGTCAAATTACAATCAGACTATTCGAAGCGTCTCAAGTCACAACAGTTCACCAAGCACAGGTTGATAACAAATGACTAGACTCTCACAGCTGAGTTAATCACTAGGCACCACCAACTTGTGAGATCTTGGATAAGTCTCAATTAGCACTAAGTGTCTAGTCGCGACAAGTCAAGTTTCAATAGATCCGATCATAATAAGTCAAGTTGTAAATGTTAAACTCACAATGTCAAATTACAATCAGACTATTCGAAGCGTCTCAAGTCACAACAGTTCACCAAGCACAGGTTGATAACAAATGACTAGACTCTCACAGCTGAGTTAATCACTAGGCACCACCAACTTACTGAAGTATAGCCTTCTTAATGCAAAGCTTTGGTCGCTCAGCAACGTGTCATCTCACGCTTGAATAGTTCTTCTCATCTTTCTTCCTGCTGAAGGCTGAAGTAGTGCGTACCAAAAGTATCCAGAGACCACTTCCCCCAAGTAGTTGAAATGATGCCAATAGTCTCATTATATGAAGCTCAAACACCCGAAGCACACTTGAACCTCTTTTATCATCAGAAACTGTTTCTTACATCTCTTCCCCCACATAGTTGGAATAATACATCAAAAGAACGAGTTAGAATACCGATCTTCTCTGCGGGGAATAACTTCAATTAGGAAGAAGTATAAAGCTCATCACGTGTACTCATTGTGCATTCCGATGTATGTCTCCTTCCCTTTTGCTGGTATTGATACTTCAGAATCAGCAACACATTTTACACCCATATACTTGACATCTTGTGAGAAGAACAAAATAAGCTCAAATGTATCATGTGAGAATCAACTTGCTGAAGAGCAATGTGAGCACATCTGATTAGGGAATAACTCATACTATATCACTCTCCCCCAATAAGTGCTCTCCCCCAAACTGACAATCGTCTGATGAAAGCCTTGAGTACGAAGAAGTCTTTTGATAATAGAATGCATACCGTCTTTGGTCTTCTAAGACATAGCAGAGGATGTAGAACAGACTATAGATTCGACCTTCTTCAATGTTGTCCAGTTGGAGAATAGGATATCAACATCTTTATCTCACCAAATGTATTCCAGTTATGTTATATATGCCAAAATCAGCCCAAAATATACACATATACCCATCGAAAGACGAAACGATAACACCAAAGTAACACATTGAAGCTCTGATCCTCTTGAATTTGTTGTCTGATGTTGATGAAGGCAGATAAGGTAGAAGTACGTAGAAGAAGACAGGAGAAGGATATAGAATCATCCAACATCAGACAACAATCACCTCGATGTACACATTTCTCTCCCCTGCTGATTCTGATTAATCGGAATCAGCATAATGATGTGTACGTGTAGCAATAACTGGAAGCCCTTCATCACTAATAATATAAGCCCGTGAGAAGATGTCGATAACTCTCACAAGTCCTGAACTGAAGTATTCAGGAGTCATGAGATGATGACTAATTGAGTTTGCTCCCCCTCAATTAGGCCATCGTATGTAAAGAACCTCTTCAAGAACTAGGAAGTCACTGAATCGGCTCCCCCTCAAACTGATCATTTCCTTTTATAGATGCCATACTTTAACGTTATGATCACGTTTGAGGGTCTTGATATTAACCATCTTCTTCTTTATCTGAATCACTCAATCAACTGGAGTACTAAATGATAACACCAAGTTCGAATCCCATAAGTGACAATAGGACTCGAATAGAGTAACAAACCACGGAATATTTCGGAGTGGTAGACACCAATCTTCCCAAGATGAATAATTAAGCTCGATCCCTTCGTGATTTATAACCCCAGTATACACATTTCTCCTCCCGCGAAAGGAAAGAACACACGCCTATTCTCCCCCTCAAAAATGGCATGCAATGACATTTTTGCCATAGTTGAGATTCCGTGATGTTGAAATTTATCAGATGCAGCATAAATATGTGTGTAGCACCAAAAACTACTGCGAAGAAGATGATAATTAAAACACTCTTGAAGCAACCCCTCTTTTGTCACTTCATCAATGGTTTAGCAAATGAAGAATTCAATGAAGCTCGTAATATGCCTAAACCACTTGATGAAACATGTTAAGCCTTAGAGGGAGAAAATTTCTGCGTACAAGAGCCGAATAACCATTTTACAGACATCATCAACATGTAGTTTCTTCACCCTTTCCCTTCTCCCCCTCAAAAATTGCATATGCCTGTTTGCAACTTTTGATTGAATAAGTGAAGCACAAAAATATAAGTCAATGTATGTCGATCCACTTGATCACTGTACGAACATGGGAAAAGCATGAAGCTTGTTGATGTGAATGGTCATAAATAAGAAGATTTCTCTTCTTCCTAAGATAAGGCACACTGAAACGTACACCTTTCTTTCATTTGAGGAACGGGGCCTGAAGTGAAGTCGACAGACGCCATTATATTGAAGAACGAGGCTTGAACCGTTGTGTTCAAACGTTATCTCTCTCGTTTCTACTTTTCTCCATTAACTCGTTACCAACCCCATTATCATTCTGTCGGCTCTTTGTCGTGACAACTGATTGAAAACCCGATATGATGAACTTGAGACTGAAGTAACATAACCCGAACTTGTGACTTAAACTTGCATAAATGTGTGACTGAGAGCGGTGTAGAGAGTTCGTGCAACTTCGAATCCCTAAGTACTCTATACTCTTCATCCAACCAACCATCAAGCATAAGACGTACATCACCACTTTAATATCCACAACTACGTGTGACACTGAGCACTACAACGTAACTCCTTAAAATGATAGTTATTTTGTGGTAATAGAGAAGAAGAAACACAAAAATAACTAGATATCCAAGTCTTCTTCATTGTAATTGTTGAAAGCTCGAACAAGGATCTCGAAGAATCTTCATCCAACCACCCCGATATCTTCAGATACTAGGTACACTTACCCGTGAAATTTCACTTCAACCTCAAATAAATAATAATGAATTAAAGCCGTAGTCAAATCTTGTAGTATAAATGCCAAACTCTAGCCCTTTTTGATCTTTGAATGAACTTTGATAATGGTTTTACCCCGATCATTGACAAAAATGTGCATATTCCCATAAACTTTGTTATAACCAAAATACCGTGAAGTATATCAACAACTCATCCAATACGTGAAGTACACACTTTATCCCTTCTTAGAAGTTGAAACCGCAACACAAGAGTCAATTAAGATCCGGAAATGCACTTTTCTTTCTCTAGGATAGTTTCGTCATCACGGGATTTTACAAATCTATGATTTAAACCGAGAAATAGATTCTTTCGCGGGATTTTACAAAACCAAGAAGAAACCGTGAGATAAGGATAATTTAAATGTGTTATGACACATTTGGTTCTGGTGAAAAGAGTAGCTGTTTGTGGGAACGTGCATGAGATCAACACCAATTCTTCTCACATATGTAGAGTTCTTCACACACCATGCTAAGTAAAGTAGTATAAACTACTTCCCCCTGGAGGTTGACCTTATATCATCAAAGTACACGGTTCTCCCCCAATGATGGTTTCGAGCTTTTGGAAGCATCATTTGACGTGTACGACCAAATACCCGAAAAGCTGTTGTGAAGTATCATTGACAGTTTGTAGCATCAAATATCCCATGAGAATTGCTGATCTTATCATAACCTTTAAACAATTTGGCCAACAAGCCAACCTTGTATCGTTAAGTTTGACCACCTCTTGAAAAGATCTTATATTACAATCCTGTTAGAAACTCGAGAAACGACGATCCCTTGATGAAGTCTGATAAAATTCAAATTCGCTACTTAAACTTGCACTAAATTTGTGATTAAGAACCTATATGGAGCAACCACCAATACTCCTTAAATTATAGGTAGTGGTATATACCCAACCTTCCATCCTTTAATGTATATATCCGCCTCTTGAACTATCCACATCTCGTGTAGCCACAACGTAACACTGTTGACATATATAACTAGATAGCCAAGTTTAATTACTAAGACTATGCTCGAGCAAGGATCTTGAAACATCGTGCATCTAACCAACCCCGTGATATTTGAGATACTAAGTACACAAACTTGTAAATTAACAAACCAATCAACTGACCATAATTATAATTCCGTTAAGCTCAAATGATCCCGTGACGACATTATCTCGAAAGATAACCTCTAATCATTCAAGTAGTACCAACTTATCTCGCAAAGTAGTCAAACCCCGTAAGTTTTTGTCCAAAGTCCAAGTTCAAACTTTTTATCCAATACCCAACAATCATTTAATAGCCTGAAGAATTGGATAGCCAAAATCATAAATACGCACAAAATTTTGACTAAATCCATTTATCTTAGTATTTGGCTAAAATGATTTTCGTTCAAACAACTCATGTCTTCGTGAAGTTCATAAACCCAACACAAGTTAATGTTCTCACATCGCAGCCCATCAACCATGGTTATACAGATTTTTGTTTAATACCACTCAGCTCAAATGATTAACTAGTAAGAATCGGTAAGAGGCCCAAGAACCAAAACCTATATCCAACCCTAATCATACGGGCTATAAAAGGGTACTAATAATCCTTATCACCATTTACAACCCTAATCACGCTTTATCATTTCCTCCGCCTCCACTCACACAAATCTGCACTTATCTCATCACAGTTTCTTCAGTTGATCGAATCACTCTTTCACATCATCTCATTAAATCCGAATATTAACCAAAAAACAACATGCTCCATCCCTTATCACTGAACCTTAAAGAAGTGGGTTTCGAACCCAAATCACACGAACAAGCATCACCCATCTTTAACAGTTTGTATCGGCTTCAAGATCATAAGAATGGTCTCGGGTAAGGTTTGATGTCGTTTGTTTTACTTGTAACCGAATAAAAAGAATAATGAGTATAAGATAACTGTTATATATCATTCTTTAATTTTCGGATAAAAACATGAAGCATGGTCTTCAACAATGGATCTATGATGATGTTTCTCTTGTGACCCATGTCTTAGGACGTGTATTTTGTCACACAACGAGTAAACTGAGATCTAATATCTTATTATGCATTATGTTCTTGTTTTGTTGTCGTTCGAGTACACGTAGAATAATCAAAAGTGGATGTAGAGTTTAAAGATCTGTGATGGCTTTGTGTCAAACTTGTAAAGTCTTGACAGATTTATCATAACAAGTTGACAAAACTGAGATCTTGAGTTGTGTGACGTGAGATGTTGTATTTTTGGATGCAGTAGTAGACGAGGGTTAAGATTGATAGGATTTGTTATAGTATTATGGTTATGGTCGACTATTAACTTCTTCCTCTCTTTCTATTCATTTTTGTGGACTAACCGCTAGAATACATAAAATTTTGGGCAGCATGTGGTTTGGATTTTGCCAATTAAAATGATTTTCAAAAGCTCACCGCAGCATCCAAACCGCTGCATCAAATTAACCGCTAGTCCAAAAGATACCCGTTGGTCCGAAAAGTAACCGCTGCTCAAAGTTAACAGCTGTTGACCAAATCTAACCACCGTTGACTGAGTCAAACCGCTGGACTTAGAAAACCGCTGCTACGAGATAAAAATGTCACTGTCGTCCTTTTTGTCCTTATCCCGTTTAATAGCAAACCTCTACCAAGAAATCCTACTTTGACACAAACCGCTGCCAAGAACAGTTGTACAAACCCATATCTGGTTCTGACCAAAATACCAACCAACCTTATGACCACAAATTCACAAGACTGGTTCAAAAGTCATGAAAATGATGAAGTTATAGATAAACTTTGTTGGGAAGTGAACCACAAACAGGTATGTAAACATAAAGTGAGAGCATATGACAATTTTGACCACTTTTGACACATAAAACCAGTATAAAATACTGTTAACTATGCACCACAAAATCAAAACATATGATAGAAATAAAACATTGAAGACCAGTTAAAAGAAATGGTACAAAAAGCCTCATAAAAGGTACGAATCACACAAAATCAACACACATAAAACCTTGGCTCTGATACCAATTGTAGGATCGTGTTTTATGTTGATTCATGTGATTCGGGTGGTCTTGGATTGTGGAAGAACATGGTAACCATGGTTAGAGTTTAGAGAGAGAAAGAGTAGAGAGAGTGGAACCTAGAGAGAGAATGAAACCCAAAAAAAAGAAAAATAGATTGAGGAGGTTCACCCTCTCCAAGGATGGAGAGGGGTTTATATACATGGGGTTGCCACTTAGGCGTGCCACTTGGGCTGTGGATCAGGTATACAGTGGGTAAAGACCCGTCCTTCTTCCGCGAACTAATCTACATCTAAACTACTTTTAACTAACTACTATAACAACTACGAGCCAAACAATGCTTAATCATGTAGGGGGTGACCGAATCTTTCTTATGGGTGACCGAATCTTTCTTATCCAAAAATCGTATTCCTAACAAGGTCAAATCACGTCAGCTTAGACTGGTTGGCAACCTATGTAACCCACTTAACCTGTTTCTTTTACATGTCGTTTTTTAGTTATTCACTTGCATTTGTTATAATCGAGCAAACCCCACATCTTCTCCCCCTAATTTGTGCATATAAAGCGACCAATGAGATGTTCAATCAAAATCATAATGTTGCCAAACAGTATCAAAAACCTGAGCTGCAAATAACATANACCAGAAGCTATGATATCTGATTGGAAACATAACAAAAAATTACAAACATGGCATTGTTTCACATCGTTGATAATTGCACGGTATTTTGTTTCCATTATCAACTACCACAATATAAAATAGCAAACCATAACAATATAAACTAACATTCATTTAAGACCCATGTAAAGATCGATTATGAACCAATCCTACCCATTACTAAGCAAAATGGGTAAAAAAAATCCTACACAACTTGTTAGTAAAAAGGGTGGGAAGTCCACCACATATGATCACACAATGATATGAAAGCTGCACACTGACCATTGTTCTACCTCGTTAACATGTTTGTCGGATATTGCTTTGCAATACATGTTGACCTCTTACAGGTCCAAGAGGTAAAATAAAATTTTAGCTTGAATGCATAACCCGTAGGCAGACCCCATCATGCCACCTCTAATAGAGGACCATAGACCAACTTATCTACTTACATTGCTTTTGGGTCGGATGTATTCAAAAAGTCAGAAGTATATGTTTGCAGCTTGACATATATACCCTTTGGTAGGGTCACATTCTTGACTCGCAAAAAGTCTCCTAAAAGCAGATTCTTCATCATCTGGATAAAGAAAAACAGTATGTACAAATGAGCACAACTCATAAGGTCTATCAAAATGAGTTTCTTATTTCGGTGGACTGTAAAAATACCAACACTGACTATTTTACAGGAATTTCACTAAATTAGCATAAAGCCAATACTTAGTTTATTCAAGTTGCTGTAAAGTGGTTTGTTACGTACCGCATTTGTAGGCCTTCACCCACGCTTATTCAGTTGAATCTGACACATTTGTGATTGGTTGGTTAAAACCCCATGTCATGGTTACTTGATCTTCCAAAACCTTCAAAGCTGCAGAATTGAATTTTACGCTAATTAACAACAACGTTTGATTCTTTACGCAAGTATAGCAATAAAATTTGATTTCAAGGATCTGTCATTGCTTCTATAAGAGTAGATTGTAATTATAATCATACGTCAGCCTTGTCTATGTGGCTGAAAGGGTCTTATGAAGTTTGTAATTAAATATGTGAAACATCTAGCCAAAGTTCAGAACCCCCCATAAAAAATATACTGAAAATACATAATTGATTTTTAAATTGAGTACAAAATACTTGCAACTTTAAGCTTTAGCAGAATGAGAAAGACACAGGACGCCTTATGAATGCCGATGACGTCGTCACTCTGCACCTCATCCTTCCATAACGCCCAATCATCTTAGCACCAAGGTCTAGTGATCTGCGGAAGGATCATTAAAATTACATAAAGCTTTAAACTTTTCAATACCCATTAATCCATTATCAACAATGTCTCATATACGTGATTGCCTTACCAGGTGATGAGTGCTCAAACACTCATCATTTTTGGTCAATTCTGAAACGCAAAACATCTGAAAACACGCAAAATCACATCAAAATGATGAAAATATCCAAGGATCGTGTTTTATGTGTCTCAAATGCAAAATGTTTAAAAACAAATGAAAAATGAGCAAAGTTTGCAGAATTGGCAGTTTTAGTCCCCCAACTTTCTAAAATTGGCAAAACTAGTCCCTGGAATCTACAAAAGTGGAGTTTTATCATTTAAGGTCCTTGAAATGTTTTAAGTTATCAAAAATGGTCCTTGAATGAATTTTTGGGTAATTGGCAAAACAGGTCCCTGAACTTTCAGAAATTGTCAAAATTGGTCCTTGGGTATTTAAAAAAATGCAAAAATGGAATTTTGGTCCTTGTGTTATTGGAAGTTGGCAAGTTTGGTCCTTATGGTTATCTTTGGAAAAAGTGCAATATCAGTCCTTGGAGTTTGGTTAAATTACATTTGTGGTCCTTGTGATAAATACCAAACCAAACAAGTCCCTGTTGTTTATCCAAATCCATCCCAACTTAAAATAAAACCAACCCAAAAACCCCATCCCATTTCCTCTAGCCCAATTCACCCTTTATCATAACCCGGCCCAAAATAAATAAAAATAAATCCCACGTTTTTTATAACCCCTTTCCCCCCCAGTCAAACGATTTGACCTTCTTCTTCATCCCACCCCACGTGAATCAGTACCACCACCATTCCTCCACATCACAAACACCCAACCTTGTCTCCCCAACCTTAGCTACATTCCAAGATGCATTAATTGGCCAGAAATTCCTCCAAGTAATCTATAACTACCCGTGTGACTTTTTGGCGCCAAAGAGAGTTCAAAGGCCAAGATTGTTTTAAAGTGATCCAAGGGCTATGAATGGAAGTGGGATATGCTCAGTGTACTCCACAAACCCTAGAGTTTCACTATAAGAAGAAAAAGAAGCAAGGAGGAAGAGTGTGTAGTCCTTAGTTATAATTCTAGTGTCGTTTTTAGTTAATTATCCATTTCAAGTGTAACTTTCAGTTTTAAAGCTTGTACTCAGTGATCTTAGTAATATATAAACTCTATTTAAGCTCAATTCAAAGTGTACTTTAGAATTTCAGTTTATGCCATTTTTGAGTGGAAATCTCAAGTTAATCTAAATGTTGTTAAAAGTTGTTGTAAGATGTTCCTTAAGCTCAAAATAACTCACCTTTAAGCTTTCTAAAGATTATTAAGCATAGAAATCAGTTTAAAGTCATAAACTCAAAAAATACTCAAAAATACAAATAAATAAGTGAAAAATAAAAAATCAGTGAACAAGAAAGAAGAATGCATGGAGCACTGTGAATTGTGGATGGCAGTGGGTTAGTGCTTCTTGGGAAGCTTTAGGTTGTGTTTTGAGGCCCTGGTAACTAGTTTTGCAGCTTGGATCATTGTAAGACTCAAGTTCTCATTCTCTTGCATACTACTGTGGATGGTTTAAATTTGTGTTAATCTAGTGTTTAATTGTTTGTTAACTGTATTAAAGTTGATTTATGCTAGTTAAGATCATGTTTGTTCATTAAATATCAAGTTGTTGTCATTTGCATTTTAACTGTGTTCATCTCATATATTGCATACTAGTGTATTGTTGGTTAATTGAAGTCAATTTTAGCATAAAAACAGTTAGGACAACTTATTAGATAATTTTGAATCAAGTTCATGGTCTAGTTCAGTTAAAACCTTTGAAAATCTCATTTTTATACTTA
>LBNU01034587.1:34705-55123 GCA_014162995.1 Artemisia annua
GTGTATTCCTAATAACTCATGGAGTGGCATACATATCTCTCCAATTCTATGATCTCTTATCTCGCCCTATGCCATGCACGGCACAACCATAGGGGTTGTAAACAGTGGCTCATGCGTTAAATGCTACCTTAATAGCCTAGTATGCCTCGACTACATGTTTCCCAAGACGTTCAAGCACGTTACCATAAAGGAGGTTGGCCAGTTTTCTTGAGCCTAACATCGATGAAACAATCATCCCAATAAACAACAACACACACCAATTAACCAATAATTAATAGTTAGGTTTCATTAGATCTAAGCAAACACTAGAGAATTTAGCTACTCATATTAATTGAAAGACAAGCAAGATAGATAGACAACCAACACATAGATATATTGATTGAATTAAAGTGAAGACTTATCTTTAATTAAGCACTAGGGTTCCAAGGGTTGGAAACCCTAAAAGTCATAGAAAATTCGTCTTTAGGGTTTGCCCTAAAAGTTCTCAACAAAGTTCCACACATAATGAATGAAAAATAGAAAACTATATATAGATTTTAAGTTCGGACGACGTCAGCTTATAGGGTCTGACGCCGTCAGCTCGCCGCCATTAGGGTTCTCGGATGGCCTAGATCCATTTGGGACGTGGTCAGCATGTAAAACCTTCTGGGCCGTCTCTCTTTAACTTTGTTCCTGACGGCCTGCACCTTTTAACACTTGACGGCGTCAGGTGTAAATTCTTGAAATCTTTTTGGCCCGTCATTTGATAATTGAATTCCACTCTTTTGTCATCCTTGCTGACGGCGTCACCTAGTAACTTCTGATGCCGTCAGGTTGTAAAATCCTGCTTCTTTAAGACTTTGTTATTTTCTTCACTTTTATGCTCCAAAAAGGTCCAAATGTGCATGTTTTCCAGAATTCGTCTCAAAAGTACCTAAAATGACAAAAGGAACGATTTAGGGCAATATTTGATCACATTTATACGAATTAGGGCTTAAATGACCCCCTAAAAGCGTAACACTTTTCGTCTCATCACATTGTAAAGTTCTCTCCGCCACAAAGGAGCTTATTGATATAGTGCTTACAAACTCTCGAGTTGGGTACTCGGGGAGTGAAGTAGGGCAAGGAATAGAGCTTTGTGCCGAACCACTATAAACAACCATGTCTATTAGTTTAATCTTTCATTTACATTTCCGCATTTACTGATTATTTATTATTTATGTTTATATATTGTGTGAAGTGTTGATTTCATATCAAGTTATTGAATCGAAAGTTTTTGTGAACAACTAAAAATGAAAATCTATTCAACCCCCTAGTTTTCCACAGTTACAACTCGAATTTTCCGTCCACGGAAAGGTCTAAGAGTGCTCTTCAAATTTCTCAACTAGCTCTATTTCTCAAACTTCTCTTATGATAGGGATTTTTACATAAACAAACTGATTACTCAGTTTCTTGTCGGTATTGATTAACTTTCTCGTGTGATTTAAAAAAAAAATACCAAACCTACTCAAAAAATTATGAAAATTTACAGAGATCAACTTAAGAGAGATATATAGACTCACAAAAATTGGAAAGGTCTATAGAAGTGTCTAGTTATGGTTTCTATGTTGAAACTTGGGACTGAATTCTGGGATAGATTCTATGCCAATTAAGATAACTCTATTTCAAACTTTCTCCAAATTACAAGCACATATAAGTGCTAAAATGATTATTGTATGCATATATAAGTAATATAGTGAGTATAGGAGAGTGTTTGAAGCTTAAAATATGTAGTGGTGATGGATTGTGCAAAAAGATCTCAAGATCACTAACAAAAACAAAAATTTGAACTCCAAGACTAACCCTTACTAACACCAACTAGATAAGCTACCAAATAAGAAGTTGAATAAGCAAAGGCCAAACTTTTTGCACCCCTTTCCTGTGTTTTCAATCGTGGTTTCAAGAAAGAACAAAAGGAATTGTATGTGTTTTGTAATGAGATGAAATGGAAGTGTACACAAGGTTCTCTCTTATAATCAAACTAGGTATGGCTTAAATTAGTATAATAATGATCTAGGTACTAGTTGATGGAAAACAAAGCATGTGTGATCCTGGGAAACATGTATGTCGTGTAAGAGGGGGGAGAAAAAGCAAGGATGGCTTGTTGACTTGGTAATACTCACAAGGTAATGTGTTTAGTTTTGAGATAGAAATGAGAGTATTAAACAAAGTGTTTCTTTTAGGGATGGGATATACTAACCATCCCTATCTTTTTATACTAACCCTCTCTACACACCTAGGGTGTACTTGTTTGCTTATTTTATATTGCTTTTGTCCTTTTTGTCGTTTTTTTTGTGTAATATATTTTGTGTTTGTATTTTGTTTGTGTAATGTATTTTATGTAATGTTTTTGTTGTGTTTATTTGTTATGTTTATATAATTAATGTCCAATGTATTTTTATTTAATTAACACGTTAAACATTACCACATTAAATAACTACAACAACAACTGTTATTATTCAATTAAACAACAACGTTAACACATTATTTTAAAACAACAACATCTACGACATATGAAGATTATTCATTTCATTTAAAAGATCATGGAGCCTTGCACCCGACTGAAAAGCGTAATCCTCAGGATTCCTTGCCAATTCTAACTCCATATCCAGCGTCTTTATTCATGTCATCAGCAGCTTGTTTCTTGCTTCAAGCTCGTCAATCATATTATCTTTAGCAACGCAGTTTGAGCACTGCGTTGAAGAAGAGGCTTGATTAAAGTACCTCGTTTGAAATTCATCTTTCCACATGAAGTATCGACACCCATAGTCCTTTGTACCTGGCTGTTAAATGTTAAGAAAATTATAAGAAATGTATTTTTAACAAACAAATTATTTACATATTTACATAACTAAACAAACGTATAATTATTTACCACTGAAAAAGGACATGCATAATACAGTTTCCCATAATTATCTTCTGTACATGATTTCCTTTCTATAATGAATCCTCTCTTACAGCGACACAAGAAAGGATTTCTGTGTTCCACCTGGCCAAAGAATTTGCATAATAATTTACAACATCAATCAATAATATTATTATTAATTTAAGTAAATTTTCAATCATTCACTATATAATAAAAACAATAATCAATTATTTCCAATATAAATCAGTAATCATTCACTATGTTTTGTCGGTATAATTATTTACAATATAAATCAGTAATCATTTACAATGTTTTGTCTGTATAATTATTTACAACTAGTTTAGCCGATCGGAATATAATGTTTCCCATTGGGATGCATCTTGGGCTCTGTGGCTCCTCCATTATGGGTGGAGATGCAGAAGTGGAGAATCTCTGTCTAGCGTCAGACAAATGTAGTGACCACATTCATCTGGCCCCGCACGGGCTATCACAAGTGTAATATCCTGTGAAAACCCTCAGTTAATAACAACCACTAAATAATGAAGTAATTGTGTGATACTGTTCCCACACCCATTTTTAGGCAAAATTTTAAACTTTTGCTTACACTATGCAACTCTGAATCAATACGTGCTATATGATTCACACATATCTAGAATGAGCTCATACGCAACCCACAATGACCTGGATAAGGCACAACATAACTATGGATCAATTTTGATCACAAGTGCAACACTTTGCACTCATAATACCCACATACGAGAATTTCACCTCAGTGGACCCCACAATACTAATACGAGCTATAATGCACACTCTGGGTCCCACATTACTCATAGTGGAGCCCACATTGCCAATGTGAACTATTTCACATTCAGTGGGTCCGACAACTGCTAGCCAAGTAAAGCAATCCAATTACAACTAAACGGATCAAATACTAAAACTACTCTTGGGCTACTATTCATAAACCCACTAAATTGAGCCCAAAATTATAACATATATATATGTATACGATAACATGTGAACACACGTTTACTTTGGCCTTTGTATTCGAAATCGATACAAACAACACATGGGATAAATTACACCACTCAATCTATCACACTCCAAAGAATCGAGAACACCTAAGATATAAAAGATATACACTCGTTTACACATTAAACAAACATCAAAGCTAATTGAGCTTGACACATTTGTAAATATACCCAAGATGTATCAAAATATTCAACACTATTTAAAGTAAGTTATAATGTGTTCCACACAATCCCAAATGAGTCTATAAGTTGTTAAGGACACTCCACAAGTCTCACATAACCTAAACGTGCCCTCTAATCCACAATACGATTGCCACATATATTTTGGCCACGTTAAAATGTCCTCTTGACCCTTTGTATATCCTATATTGAGCACATGCAACTTGTCTACTTAACATTATCTATTTCAAGGACCCATGCATCATCTCTATTCAGTCACACTAAATAAGGTATACCAACTTGAGAATAATTGAAAATAGCGTCCTTCGTTTTCTATGTTCTGTGAACTCACGCTACAACCAAACCGACCCTTTGATATAATAATCGAATCCCTATCCACTCTTCCACATGAAAACTAGCTACCTTATCTCCTAAAATATTCTCTGCCAACCCATGTTGTTATCCTATCCAATCATGTGAGATTATTTTCCCAACTTGTATGATATTCGAACCATGCACCTTCATTCATTCATGCATACTCAAAACACAAACACACATGTTACTCTTGATTCTGCCGAGAGAAGGAGAAAGGAAAACAAATGTATATCAGTTTCCATGCATACCAATATACGTATAATCTCACATACATCTTCACCTTTAACCCACACAAACATAACACTCAAACCACTTTGCTTTGTTTATGTTAAACGAGAGGTAAAAAGAAGGAACCATGCAAATAAAACTCATATGTACGTACCACACTCATAAAAATCACAAACAAAATACTCTTTCGTCTTCTTTGAACTGTCGAGGAGGAATGGAGCCATGAAAAGGAAACTCTAGTACAAGCCGAGGACGAATGGGAGTAGCTCTTGAATCCTTGTTGGGTGCACAAACAAGTCGCGAAGCCCTCACCATGGTTCGCAAACTCCACAGTCGAGATCACCCCACACTTGTGGTGTAGTAAGCTTTCGAACCATTTTTGATATCATATGCATTCTCTAAATACCATAATATATGTTAGGACCAAGCAATGACTTAACCCAACTCAACAATGAACACTCTTTTCATTTTTGTTTTATCGAGAACAAACAAACACCCCTTTGTATTTTAAAATCTCGTTAAGCACAAAGTATACAAACACACTCACTTAAGTCACAACATGGCGAAGTAAACAAGCTATGCTAAGCTCACTCACTCACAAGCTCACTTGACCCACTTTACAAGCTCAAAGCTTAACTGCATTGCAAGTGTCATAGAAACATCACACACCCTTAATAGGCTTAAACCCATCAATCTGAGAAACCATTGTGGCCTATTCCACAGCCCACCAAACCCCCTCCTCACTTTGGCACAGCCCAATATTAACCCATAAACCATCCCTGGCAGCTGGAAGCCCAGTGAGCCCACATGAACATCAATGGGCCTTAACAGTTCACTATAGGCCCATTTAACTTGAAAATAAGCTTTTAACTTACATAAGCTATCAAATGAGCTCACCACATCTCCTATGAGCTTCTGGGAACATAGAAAATCTAAAAGAAAAGAGTTTATAAAATATGTGGACCAAAACTGTAATTTCAAACTAAAAGGACTAAAACTGTCACTATTGAAACTATGGGTTCAAACTGCCAACTTTGTAAACTGAGGTTACAAACAGTAAACATAAATGATTTTGGGTCACTTGTTTAAATAAGGGGGTATAGGGACCTAAAATGAACATTTTACATATAAAGGACTAAATTTGCAAAGTTTATAAAATATGTGGACCAAAACTGCAATTTCTATAAACCTGGTGTTAAAACAGTATGTTTAGAATATTTTTGTCATTTATTGACTATTTTGATATTAAGGGTATTAAATATGTAAATATACATTTCATAAGGACTAAAAGTGTCAATTTTGAAAGTATAAGGACTAAAAGTGTAAATTTTGCAAAGAGAGTGTCAAATCTGTCATTTTAACGAAGTAAAGCTATAAATGGAATAATTATAAACTTGGAGTAATTAAATGTCATTTTATTAAACTTATGGGCTAAAATGTAAACTTTATAAAGTATAAGGGCTGAACTTGTAATTTCACAAACTTAAGTGGAAATGATTATTTTGATAACAATGAATACAAAAAGTGAATACTTGATAATTAACAAAATAACAAAAGATCACTTTTCACAAGGAGTTATGGAGTAAAACTCTCATCAAGATCATGGAACATAATAAACACTCATCCAACTAAAAACAGTATACCCTGTTAGGGTACATAACTCTATAAATCTGGCATGACTTATCAACGACACATAAAGACAAGACAATATTACGAGTAATATTGTTCTTAAACTTTAAGCATTACACACAACTACAAACCACCTTACCATAAGAAACTGAGGTTTTTCATATTATCCAGGTTGCGTGTTAGAGCCATTCACCAGTTGCACTTGACATACTTTATTGCCTACGAACATCACCCATCTGAAGTTAGTCTATAGTCCCACTTTTTACATGTTTTATAAACTACGTGGGGATGATACATGCTACATTACATGAACATATAGTATTTCACTATTGTATGCTAACTGAATATTGCATAAGACACTGTGCCAACTTGAAAGTCCCTTCTATCATGAACCTTAGTCACTTGCGAGTGAACGCGAATATTGTGAACAAATCTATTGGTGCTTGAAAGACCCATTTGTTCTAGTCAGAATTTGGTAGACAAATGCACTCTATTTGATACACTAGGAGATATGGCAAACTCCTACATAAGGGCCCCTTATTGTATGTGATGTCCTTATGATGGCTCACATACTTGTTAACGTTGTGTTCATGAGACTTATGGCATTAAGCATACGGAACAAACTACTGATTACTTCTGAAATACTTGGAATGTGTTCAACTACTTTTAAACATAAACTCTATGGATTCAATCAACAATTTTTTTGACTTTTTAGCATGTATTCTCAGGTAATTGAAGTAAGCATTTGAAGGCACGAAGTGGGCAATATGACCATGGGTCATTGGTGTAAACACAAATCTTAACAGTCATCTCAAACACCTGTTGTCAATTATGATTGGCCAAACAATGAAATCTCTTTCGTATGTGAAATTGAGAAATAATAATTTTCAAAACGCCTCTTTTGAGTCGTTTTCTATGATTATGACTGTGATCCTCTACGTAACACCTAAATTAGTCTTCCACTGTCATTATGAAATTTTGGAGGTGTTACAGATTGGCATCAGAGCCCTGGTTATAGAGAACCAAGTGTGTTTTCAAAACACTGGACTATAACTACACTTTTTAATTGGACCGGTTACACCACACCTTAAGCCCTCCATGCCTGCTCATTTCAACACCTTGTTAAGAAGGATGTTGCATACACACTACACCTCAGGACTACCTCATAATGAATTATGTGCTTAAATGGAAGATGGATAATTTACATTACTACTTACTGGGTTATTACAGTACCATGTTTAAATCCCCGCACCACACTACCTCTTCCTCCGACCTGAGATAGAGGACACCACCACATCCACCACTTTACTGGTTGTGCCGACACCTGTAGTGTCGCAGGTTGCATTAGAGGAAACCGAACTCTTTGGAAAGGGTGAAACTTTCCCCACATTACCAATGACATCGGTAGCACCCACACTCAACTCCCCCAGATGCCAAACACGTAAATATATGGCAATGGGATGTTACAGTTGCACTTAGTACCTAGACTATAACTACTAGATACGTTACGACTCTCATCCTTATCGCCTTACACACTATTTGTGCGCACATGCTTACTAGTAAACTTTTCGTCTATACTTGCGCTGTTAGATGACCTATACTGATAGGGAAAACCCAGAATTTAGTCGAGTCATCAAAAACATGGAGCTCAGTAATAACTAGTTATTTAACTTAATCTGGTGACAGTTCTTGTTTGATGAGACATGAGGTTAAGTTAAATAAAGGTTATTACTTAGCTGCATAGATTTGATGATTTGCCGAGGATGGGAGTTCTCTTGAGGATAATCCTTCATCCACCACCCTACCGGTTGTTCCGGCATCGCCAAGGCCACCGATTGCACCCACTGGCAATTCCATCTCCCCGTCATTTGATAAAAAGATAACACAGACTTGGCAATGGTTCACTACACCAGGTGCTAAGACTCCTCTACCCCGATCTACTCGGAATTTCCGAGACATGAGAATCCGGATCCTACAACTCTATGAGCCCGAACCATTCCTGAGGTATCTCTGGAAAATTCCAAGCGGTCCCATCCAGATAAACACTCCTAGTAGGAGAATACAGGCCTCTTTAGTTTCCGTTGTACCACCACCACTTTTGTCACCCACCTCACTTCTCGATATGATCGAGTGATCACCACCATCATCCCAGAACATTACATGCTTCTGCCACCACCGGTATCACCATCCTCATCACTCACATTATTGACTTTACCGTTCACAAAGACAGTCATACCTCGAGTTGGCCTAACACTGGAGGATGTGCCCAGTACTTTTGAAAATTTGTCAGAACTTGAGAGGAACTCAGATTTAAATAAATAATGACACGGTATGCCATATATGGATGGACACGCCCCTATTCTGAATTCAAACCATGTATCTCTTTCACCATTATTCGAGTCTTCAGACTCCTCATCTCCAGAAGCATCACCAATAGCTACCGAAACTGATGCTGTCACACAAATTCAGACTCAGTTGGATTCACTAGCTAGTAGAGCTTTACTCCAATCACCTTAATAAATCACCACTTGATCGCTATGAGTCATACGACCAGGATCTCAGAGTAATATTTGGAAGAATGTCTATCGGAGAATGAGAGAATTCCGATATGAGTTTCAGAGTAGATGCTATTGAGCACACACGTGTTACAACCCAAGAGGCAACACAGGGATTACGTGCCAGGGTAGAGGGTGTGGAGAAAACTCTACAACTAGCCGGAGACATGGCAAAGACTTAGAGTTAAAGGATTACCGCCTTAGGGGCGATGTTGGATGCCTAGCTGAGTATAAACCAAGAGTTTATATACACCTCACAAACATGGACACTGCGCAGAAACTAGCGGGTAGAGATATTAACTGTGAAAGATTGAAAGCTCTGAAGCAGATTAAAGACATGCCATGCGGCTTACAGGTTTCCTATGTATCATTTGTAGCATGGACACCTTTACTTGCCACAAATGGCATTAATAAACGATCTTGTGATATGTTGTTTTGTAAACAATCAAGCAAGTTATTAAAACAAGTACTGTTAGTTATGATCTACGTATTGATGACAATTTATTACGAATATGGTTGTTTCACTATATTCATGAGTATTGTGCCGTGGGCGTTATGGTTGAACACAAATGAGTCGGGAAGATACACATATTCCTTACCATATTAGGACACCCACCGATGAAATTCAAAGATGACCAGTTTTATCGCAATACCCTGTTAATGTGGTCACGAAACAAATTCTAAACTCGTACTTTTCCTATGGTATTAAGAGAAATATACCCCCTCACAGAGACGCAATGACTGTCACATCAGGACAAATCATGACTAGCACTGGTACAAAAAGTTCTTTCGGTGACGCCCAAAATGTGTGACGATATGCATATAGTCACACACGTTTTTTTCGTCGTGTCTCACCAAAAGTCCCGCCACCGTAGGTGGCATATGGTGACCTTGTTGAGTTCGTGACCATTGTCGTTGAAAATGAGTTACCAAAACCCGAATATGTGTGACGAATTATGCACAAATTTTGTTGAATTAATCATTATGTGTGACCGTAAACACTTTATAGTCACACGAATGTTTTTTGAGAGTAACTATTGTTCGTCCTTTGGCCACATAAATCTATAATATATGTGACATTTGAGATGATTTATTCAAGTAAATGTGTATTTTGTGTGACTATTTCCGTCCTATGGCCACATGAATATATAATAAATGTGACGTTTGTGATGATTTAGACACACAACGGGTGTTGTTTTTTTAAGTTAGTCACATATAATTAAGCAAAAAGTGGCTAAAAGTGTTAATAAGTGTGACCATATGCTGTTAAAAATAAAGAAATGTGTATTTTGTGTGACTATTGTTCATCCAATGGTCACATGAATTTTTTGTTTGTGTGGCCTTTTGTAATATTTAGTCACACAAAGCATGTTTGTTTTTGGTATTTAGTCACACACAATTAAGTAAAAAGTGGCAAAAAATGTTAATAAGTGTGACCATATGATGTTTAAGGTGAAGAAATGTATATTTTGCGTGACTATTGATCATCCAATTGCCACATGAATTTTTTTTGTGTGGCCTTTTGTAATATTTACTCACACAACGAATTAAGCGAAGAGTGACCAAACGTGTTAATAAGTGTGACTGTATGCAACTTTTAGTCACATTTAAAAAATCAATATATATCAAAACGAATTCAAATACAATAAAACTGGAATGTATATAACTGAACCACTAATACATATCCTATAAGCACTACTAACTATGTGAACCAGCAGTACTAACTTTCACTAGCAGTACTAACTTTCACTAATTTCTGGTACACTATTTGCTTTCACATCCTTACTTGGCAAAATTCTAGCCCATGATATATAACAGGTCTTGACATCGCCATGCAAGAAAAGTTTGCAGTGGTATAACAGGTCTTGACAAACGACTGAAGCATAGTAGAGACCCCATTACATCTTCCGCCTGTGACGAACACCCAAACACGCGTTTTTAGTTTAAAGTCTGTTAAATTTCTAAAAAGACTGAATAACAATCCTCACCTTTGAACAGACAAACCTGCAGTTTGTTATGCCAATAGTGTCACCTCCTAACTCGGCTTGTTTCTTGCAGCTGTTGTACCTGCAAATATAAATTTAATAGCATTTAGAAATATGCATGTAATACGTAATTAAAGATTCTCTTATAAGAAAGACTTGTTGCTTGGATATTGCAGCCATTAACATACACGAAAACACCCAAAATTTAGCAAGTAAAAATGTGTGTTTGCAGCCATTAACATACACAAAACACTCAAAATTCAGCAAGTAAAACCGTGTGTTTGCAGCCATTAACATTCACGAAAACACCAAAAATTCAGCAAGTAAAACTGCGTGTTTGCAGCCATTAACATTCACGAATACACCCAAAATTCAGCAAGTAATACTGCATGTTTGCAGCCATTAACATTCACAAAACACTCAAAATTCAGCAAGTAAAAATTGCTTGTTTGCAGCCATTAACATACATGAAAAGACAAAATTCAGCAAGTAAAGAGCCGTGTTTCCGGCCATTAACATACACGAAAACACCCAAAGTTCAGTAAGTAAAGAGGCGTGTTTGCAGCCATTAACATACACGAACAGACACAAAATTCAACAAGTAAATAGGTGTGTCTTCGGCCATTAACATACACAAAAATACCCAAAATTCAGTAAGTAAAGAGGCGTGTTTGCAGCCATTAACATACAGGAAAAGACCCAAAACTCAACATATTCAAGTCAGCCTCTAAACTCAAAATCATTCCGTCATGTTCATAGCAAGTTCAGAATATTCAGAATGTTCATAAGGAGAAACTATAATTATTGTCATTGACAATGGATAGAAAAGATTTAGCATCAATTTGCATACAGTGACTTGCATCAGTTTAAGAACAATAAATGTACAACCATTAAGTTCAGACTTCACATAGCATTCAGTATCCTGTCACACTTAGTTGTGCATCTCGGATCTCCTATTTAAGGACGTTCACAAGATCAAACGAGCTGTCACATGACTTGGAAGATCTTGAAGAATAAAATGTTGCAGTCCTAAGTTTTTGACTAAATTGGTGACTTCAAGCACACGCGCACATATACTATAGCAAGTTCAGAACTTGTGGATAAAGTGGTGCAATGGTTATAAAAGTGAAAGCAAAGATTTCAGAAAAATAAGAGCTTAGTTCTCAGCGTCAATCATTCAACTAGACATGGAATGATATAAAATAAGGATTAAAAGAAACCTCTGTTGCAAGAGTGCTGATGGTTGTATCCTTCACGTCTCTCAGCAAGTGCTCCACTCCTGTAGAAAGAGAACTACAAACATCAGTTCCCAAAATTATATTGCATTCCTGCATTTCCTTTGTCCTTTCAGCCAGTAAAGCTGAAGATGGATACGAAATAAATCGCAACTGAATCTTACCAATTTCTTCCACTTCGTGAGCAGCAATCTCAGAGGGCACATGAACAAAGACCTTCTGGCTTTTCTGAGTAGCGTTCTGCACGAAATATCCAAATGTAAGCCACATAACTAAACAAATTAATGTGTGATAAGATGGTTGCTTTGGGGTTTTGGGTATGACAGATGACACTAGATTGATTTATTAACAAAAATGTATACAAAATGAAGGTCAAACACCATAAGCAAGCTCCTAAAATGAGGGGTACCTCTTTAACCTCTTCAATAGCATAGTAAGCTTTGGTGGGTATTCCCAATTCCTTGGGTTGGACGTCTATTATCACCAATACAGGGTTTGGAACATAGCTGCAGCAACAAGATTCACGAATTAAGACAAAAATTATAGTTACAGAATCACAGGACTACAATTAAAAAATGTATATATCGAACTCTTAAGAGCATGTAGAGATAAAAGACTACTGCATAGATATACAAGGAGTCAGACACAAAACAGAAGGTAATCATTTTTACCCGATAAAGGCAAAGCATGAGTGATAGAATTCTTCAACCCACTGCCGCCATTCAATAAATTTGCCACTTCACATCGTCCATTTATGGTTTCTTGTAGGCCTAGTTGCATCTCAACTACGTTGGTCGCTACATGGGCTAGTGAACTTCTTGCTTTCTTTGGCATACAGTCAGCCATACTGGTCAACAAAGATGCATATGCTCGTTCCCTCTTTTTACCAACGGAATATATGAACAATGGATTAGAAAGGAAGGCCGGTTTATACCGCTATTCGAGCCTTGAATAATTTTGCATTTGCTTCGACGGCCTCAATACCCTTCACACCTCTGGAGACTGCATAATTTCCCTGCACAACAAAACATAATGAGAGCCAACATTCTGGAAAAGGGAAGAAAGAGCAATTTTACATCTGAAGTCAGACCATTACTTTCTGAATTCAAAGTGCATAAAGGTTCTTTTAAATGCTGACAAACTATTAATATGAAAAACTATAAATCATGTCAAGGAAGACATTTGCACCTCAAAAATACCATGTAGATGGTGAATGGTACAGTTGTAGAGAAACAAAGGTAACCCAGGCGTAATTGCTCGCACAAAGTCTATGTATCTCGGCGGCAAACCTGCACAATACGTTTACTAAATTTCTCAATATCATCCTTATTGCCAGACTACAATAACAGCAAAAGCAATATTGAAGTTAGAAAATAAAGTGAAAGCTATAGTCAAACACAATGCTCAAAAAAAGCTAGTTTACCTGTATTGCCTCATTTAAGCCAGCTGTCGCATCTTCTCTTCTTGAGTAACTGTATCAAAATTTATATCCATGTAAACCTTACAACACTATTTAACATTATTTATTAAAATCAAATGAAAGTGCAAGAGTTCAATTACCGTTTGGCAAGCTCTTGTTTCTTCAAATCAGGAGGTGCCCCATCAAAAACATAACTACAAAAAGGTTAAACAGAAACATTTACATACTCTACAAAGTTCATTTTTCATACTAAAATGTGAAACAGAGAAAGAAAAAAAATAGCGAGATTACACTGGCTTCAATCCAGACTCCAGAAGCCTAATCGTCCGATTGAACATTCCTTGCAAATGACTGCCATTTGTACAGCCAGTGGTAAGCTTAAATCCAAATATATTATCCACAAGCATAAAGAGATATCATATTCCTAACATAAAAGTTTATATATTAGAGGGTGTTTGGGATTGCTTATATTTTCTTCTTATAAATAAGTACTTTAGAACTTGTGTTTGGATATGTCTATTTTAAAGAAAAGTTGTAACACTCTAAATACAATAGATGAATAGAATAAGCAGTTATCTGCTTATTTTACCTCACCATAAGCAGATAAGCACAATCAGGTGACTTCTGCTAAATAAGTAAATATATAAGCAATCCCAAATACCCCCTTGCATATATAAATAATAAAAAGCTTTTCACCCACTTAAATCATCATTCCAAAAACTACTAATCTTTCACTCAAAAGTCAAAATCAATATGTATAAAGTTAAAATTTAAAGGAAAAAAAAGCATTTAGAGTAACAGCAACCTAGTAACTTCACCAGCTTCATTAGTCAACATTTCAGTCCCGGTTCTTCCAACAACAATCTACACACAAAACATATTCATATTCAAACATAAAAACAACACTCATAATCACATATATTTTGTTTAAGCTTATTTGTGGGCCTATGAGCTTATATAATTTCGGCTTTCCAGATTATTTTGAGACTTATATCATAAGAACCTTATAATATAATAACCCATATGTCTAAAAAAAATAAGCCCACAAATAAGCTTAAACAAATGGGATTTGTGGTTGGAGGCAGAGAAGAGAGAAAGAGGATGATATCTCGAAAAGATTTAGGGTTGATTCTTGTTGATTCTTCTATGTCGGTTTGTTGAGTGTAGGTAATTTTAACAAAAAGTGGAAGAGATTTAGGGTTGATAGATCTGTGAGGAGGGGAGGTTTAGTTTTATTTTTTTGGCTTATAGATCTGAGAAGAAGATAAAGATGGGTGGTGGGTCTATTTGATTTTTGGGGAAAATTTAGGAAAATTTAGGCGGGGTTTGTGAAAAGTTGAGAGGGCAATTTGATTTTTTGGTAAAAATTTAGTAGTCACTTATAAATAATGTGTGACAAATTTAACTATACGACTTAGTCACGTTTAAATAGTGTGTGACAAACTTGACTATATAATTTAGCCACATACACAATTACTTCATGTGACCATATATCTATTTTGGTCACACTCTTCAATTGTGTGACATATATTTGTCACATATGTATATCTGTAGTGTGACTAATGCTTAAAGCTAATTTGTATCGGTCACACGTCGCAAATTAAAAGTGACTAAATGATCGAAAAATATTTACCAGTTACCCTCTAGTCACATATATAAACAAATGTGTGACAAATATTTTACGAAATGGTCACACAAGTCGGATCAAGTGTGGCTGTTTATTTAAGGCTGGTACATTTAGTCACGTAAAAATGTCATCGTGTGACCGTTCAAAAATGACCATGTGTGACGAAAGGTCATTTTTGGCCTAGTGCACCTTTCCTAAAGAACCTCCGAAAGTTCTTAGCCATAAGGTTGTACTCTTCGTCATCAACATCTTCTTTTTCATCACTACCATCTTGGCTATCACTATCATCACTAGCTTGGCTACTATGACTTTAGCTTTAAGAGCCAAAGACTTGACCTTCTCCTTCTTGTCTTTGGTACTAGCCTTGTCATTCTCAAGGATCATTTCATAGACCTTGAGATTTCCAATAAGCTCGTCAAGAGGAAGTTCCGCCAAATTCTTGGCCTCTTCAATGGCCGTCACCTTTGGTCTCCACTTCACCGGAAGAGCTCGAAGAAACTTTCTCACATGATTCTTGTTATAGAAGCTAGGATCTAGAGCCGTGAGACTAGTGATAATAGCATTGAACCTTGTGTAACCATTATCAATAGTTTCTTCATCCGAGATCGTAAACATCTCATATTGTTGTATGAGTAAGTCGATCTTGCAATCTTTCACTTGAGAGTTGCCTTGATGAGTGATGATGAGAGAGTGCCAAATTTCNTAGAAGCTAGGATCTAGAGCCGTGAGACTAGTGATAATAGCATTGAACCTTGTGTAACCATTATCAATAGTTTCTTCATCCGAGATCGTAAACATCTCATATTGTTGTATGAGTAAGTCGATCTTGCAATCTTTCACTTGAGAGTTGCCTTGATGAGTGATGATGAGAGAGTGCCAAATTTCCTTGGCGGTCTTGCAAACATGAACCCTTTCGAACTCCCTTCGAGGTAGGGCATTATAGATCAACATCTTGGCTTCATCATTCTTACCGAGCTTTCTCCTCTTATCATCGCTTAGATCCGAATGTGGCTTTCTTACCAATAACTTTGTTTCGGGGTCTTCCACCATGAACACAAAGTTGCCATTTTGGATGATTTCCCATAGATCAAGATCTTTGGACCTAACATAGGTCTCAAACCGGGTTTTCCAAAAGCAAAACCCATCGGTCTCTAGCAAAACACTCCTCAATGTAGTTCTCTTGAGCCATGGATCTATACTCTACTTTACCAAAATTCTTAGTTAGGATTTTAGATTTTTGGGAAAGAAGTTTTTGACTTAAAACGACTTCTCGGGAAGGTTTTAACGCTCAAAAACTTGAGAATTCCGCTCTGATACCAATTGTAGAACCGTAGAGGGGGTGAATACGGTTTCTTCGGCTTCTAGAACGTTTAAAAACTTTAAGCCTCGAAGATAACCAAGTGGTCTAAGTAAGAACAATCACACACTGATATGTGCTTATTCACATATCTTTTATTCGCCATTATTAGACTATTTTTGACCAAAAACTAACGTTCAAAGCCAAAGATATCGTGTTTTTGTGTTTATGACTGTGCAGGTATGGATATTGCTAAAACATCACAAAAAGCAACCTAAAAGCCCCAAAAGAGCACGAGATGTGGAAGAGAGTTTGAAAGAGAAGAAAAAGAAGAAATCTACTCATGAAAAGCCCATGAAGATGAATTATTTCTCAAAGGCTCAAGAAAGTACAAGAGACACTTAATCAAGGCTCATTGATGATTATGAAGCTATAACTTTCTAAATCCGAGCAAGTGATCACTTTTACATCATTGAAGATCTTTGGAAAGCTCGTCAACACATCACCTCAAAGTTACAAGGACTATAGTCGTATTTTAGAAAGTTAAGATAGTGTCGTATCTCTAGTTTATGCTTTGTATGAATGAAAGTATAAAGACTAAGGGGCTAAGTGCAATATGTAAAACAAGGGATTAGTCACCTAGACTCCCTTAAATACCACCCCATGGCCTCATTTAGTCTTGGTTAGTTTTTAGATTTTTAGTTTTTATTAGTTCATTTCCATGTTGTAGTGTAAGATTTTTAATACAAACTTTTCATTTTCATGTCCAAGTCATGAAAAGTTGAGAGGGCAATTTGATTTTTTGGTAAAAATTTAGTAGTCACTTACAAATAATGTGTGACAAATTTAACTATACGACTTAGTCACGTTTAAATAGTGTGTGACAAACTTGACTATATAATTTAGCCACATACACAATTACTTCATGTGACCATATATCTATTTTGGTCACACTCTTCAATTGTGTGACATATATTTGTCACATATGTATATCTGTAGTGTGACTAATGGTTAAAGCTAATTTGTATCGGTCACACGTCGCAAATTAAAAGTGACTAATGATCGAAAAATATTTACCAGTCACCCTCTAGTCACATATATAAACAAATGCGTGACAAATATTTTACGAAATGGTCACACAAGTCGGATCAAGTGTGGCTGTTTATTTAAGGCTGGTACATTTAGTCACGTAAAATTGTCATCGTGTGACCGTTCAAAAATGACCATGTGTGACGAAAGGTCATTTTTGGCCTAGTGTAGGGCTGCAACCCAAAGTTTGTGGTAGCTGATAGTGTTGCCAAAACACTAAGAGTTTAAACAACAGAAGATGCCCCTCCCAATAGCAACAATAGACCAATAACCGAAAGGAAATACCGTCAAAGCACGCGAATAGACTTGTTAAAAAACTTCAAAGAACTCTTTGGAAAAAGGTCACACTAAAAACACAAAAAAGAAAGTCACCTCCCCTAAAACTCAGACACATCACTTGTAGTATCGAGTATTGAAACTGAACCTCTCAAGGAAATAGAGAGCCCCGCTATCTCACCTATATCACTATTAGTACACTAAATGACTAGAATGGCTTCCGTTGCTTGACTTAGATAAACGGGCAGACAGAAAGTATCAATCTACAAGACTTACAGACTTTTTCCAAGGAAGAAAGTGTAATCTCTCACCCTAGACTACTCACTACTCATGTATCACCACCACAGTCTTTTCCCTTACAAATTCCCCCATAGAAGAATTTGGATGACTGCCTGTGAATAATGTTCCAACCACCGTAGTTCCAGCAAGAACACCAAAACCTCATCAGGAAAACTTCAGACTCTATACGCCTTAGTTATCACCAACACACGTCTCCATGACGTTATGAACTTACAAGATACCTTGGACAACGTTTCACCAACACAAAATGATATATCACTATCAAGGACCTACTCAGGAAAGCGGCAGACAACACTTAGACTAGCCTTTCATTCGAAGTTTTCAATCACTGTATCACCACACTGAGAGTCTTAAATAGTAGACTCTACAATGACATTTGTAATTGACTTCCATGTTTGCGGAACAATCCAACAAATTGTAGACCACTTTATGACAGTGATTGTGCTACTACAAGACGTCATCTTAGATTATCCCGGATAGATATACGTTTGTAAGCATCATGACCTTAGTTATCACCCAAGTCCTTATCATGATATAACTTCTGTGGTGTTTACGGAGTTACACTACAAACAATGAGTACCCAAACCCTCCATAAACAGACCATTTTTGAAGACATAACCACAACCCTAACCAAATAAGAGATGAAGGTAATCAATGCTCAAGAAGGAATTGAATCAGCTGAAGGCGAAGAAGAGGAAAACGCTGCACCTGAAATTCATAATCTTACCCACAAGAAATTCTTGGAATGAAATCCTCACACTTTTAACAGAACCGAAGGCGCAATAAGACTGCAAAGGAATCAAAGGAGTAGAGCACATATTCCAATGTGAAAATTGTCCCAAGGACGACAGAATTAAGTTTTCCACTTACACATTTTAGGGTTGTACCCTAGGATGGTGGCACACTTATGTCCATGAAATAGGAATTAGCGCTACTCACTCAATCTTTTGGGGTAAACTGCGAAGGTGAATGATTACAGAATACTGTTCGAGGCACGAATTACGGGAAGTGGAACAAGAAAATTTGGGATTTAGCAATGAAGGGGGATGATGTCCTCAGGTACACCATTCACTTCTACGAGTTGGCATAGTATGCCCCCACGATAATAGAATGCGAACACAAGAAACTTGAAAGGTACATCCAGAAACTTTCCCCAAAAATTCAACAGAATGTCGCCTCACCCAAGCCAACCTCAATACGAAGTAATTCGTATGGCACCCTATGATATGGGTCAAGTTTTGCGAACCAAGAGTTGCTCGAAGTATCAACAACGGCAACCACCACAACAAAAACAACAAAAGGAAATGGGAAACAACCAGAAAGGTTGTGACAACGAAAACCAAACCCCACCCCTAATCAACATCAACAACAGAACATACGACAAAGATGTCGCTGAGATATATGTTGTTACACCAACAAGGGACAGAGTTTAAGTTGAGAACCAACCACTATGCGACAAATGCAAGTTACACCACACCAGCCGATGTCCTGATAAGTGTAGAAACTGTCAAAAGGGTGGGACACCCTGCTAGGAACTACAAGGACAAGACTATAGTTACATGTTACGGATGTGGAAAGAAAAGGGCACAACAAATCTCAAGTGTAAGGGTATTTGATGAGACGAAAAATGTTACGTTTTTAGGGGTCGGTTTGAGTCCTAATTCGTATGTTTTTGGTTTGGATTTCACCCAAAGTCGTTTCTTTTCTCATTTTAGGTACTTTTGAAGGGAAAATCACAAAAGAAGCATTTTCGGGCGTTTTCGGAGTGAAAAAGTGCGGAAAACAACAAAAACTCAAAAGACCCTAAAGATCACAGAAGGTGACGCCGTCACAATCTACAAGGTGACGCCGTCAGGAACAAGTGAAGTCCAGAAGTGGAAAAATACTCGTGACGGGCCAGAGAGTTTGTAGTGCAATTTGTTGACGCCGTCAACCAAGGCCGTCAGATCTGGAACCAGCAATTATAACCACGTCAAGGAAGGCCGTCAGGAAACCCTAATCGCCGAGCTAACGACGTCACCTATTGGGCTGACGCCGTCAGCCCGCGTTTTCTATATATATAGAACGTTTTTTATTTATTTAGTGTCGAATTTTGGAGTGGAGAACTTTAGGGTTAAACCCTAGTACGTATATTACAGACCTTAGAGGGTATCCTAACCCCTCTAACTTGCATGTTTAATCCATCCAATATAAGTCTTTATTCATACAATATTCTATGTGTTGTTATATATGCATTGTGCTGTCTTTCTTTCAACATGCTAGGCTAAATTTTACTTTGTGTTTGCTTAGATTAAGAACCTAACCTCATTGATTATCATGTGATGTGTATTT
>LBNU01034590.1:16301-32946 GCA_014162995.1 Artemisia annua
TTTTTTCCCTCTATATACTTACAGATTGCATATGCCAGTTATTTAAAAATAAAAAAATTTGGGTCTCATTAAATGTGCATTAACTGATATCAGACCAGAGAAAAAAAAACCCTAGCATATCATTCAATGCATATTCTTTTTATCAAACCTATTCATTAAATGCACACTACATTACTGTGCAGCAATTTTGACCTAATATGTTTCATCTTAACTCATGTTTTTGTACAGGATGTTTGTACATCAAAGGGGATCCAATACATGATAGAACTATGGCTGCAGATGGTCAGTCAATGCAAACGGATGGTACTGACTATCGTTTGTTGCAAAAATCCCATGGTCAGTAAACACAAAAAACATACTATCATCAGATAGTTAAGAAATTTTCATAGTTTCACTAAAATAGGCAACTGTCGCACACACATTTTTCATGAAACACATTATCTTTGTGCAGCTTCTTTCAATAACAAAGGGAAGGCAATATTGTTTGAAAATACCTCTGTTGATTCAGGCCAAATAGAAGCACACGTCGTTCATGCTGGGCCTTGCAATCCCCATCCCGATCGTGGCCAACCCAACACTTCTGATTCCCATCATGTGAACCACCCTTTGTACAATGCTTCAACTACAATATACAATGAAGGTTACAAATAAAATTAAGAATATTAAAATTCTACTTTGATTTTTTTTTTCTAAATATGAATCTTTTGGACTAACATTCGTCATGATACACATTGCTTTTCTGCAGTATCTTTCAATAACAAAGGGAAACAAATAGCATTTGAAAGTACCTCTGTTGATTCAGAACAACTACAACCAGAAATTGTTCACGCCACCAGTTCCAATCCCCATTGCGAGGTCAACGAGGCAGGCACTTCTGATCCCCATCCTATCAACCAGCCTTCATCCAATGCTTCAACTACAACCTATAGTCAAGGTAACAGATAAAAAATAAGAATGCTACAATTCCTACTCAGTTATCCTTTTTCTTCTTTTTTAGCTTATTTTTTTTCTTTGTTATATAAATAAAGGCAATATTGGATTTACATTTTCTGATTGCAGATGTTTCGCACTTATATATAGACATTGGAGATGCTGAATATGCATGTGAGTATTGCGGTGCAACATTCTGGTACTCAGAAAGGCTAAAAGGGTGTTCTCACTGGGGTAGGCTAAAGTACAGCAAATGCTGCGCAGGTGGCCAGGTTTTTCTACAAAGGGAATTAGAACCACCATTGTATCTGAAACAATTATTCACCGACAAGCATTTTTTGGATAACATTCGTGCATACAACCAAATGTTTAGCATGACATCATTCGGTGCTGAAATAGATGACTCAGTTAATAATGGAAGAGGCCCGTACGTTTTCAAAATTTCAGGTGAGATTCACCATTGGATTGGAACGATATGCCCAACAAACATCAAAGAACCTAAGTTTATGCAGCTTTATATTTACGATACACACAATGAAGTTGCTAACAGGATGAAAGCTTTTGGGGGCAAAGATCGTAGTAGCCTAAAACCTCAGATAGTCCAAAACTTGATACAAATTCTTGATGACCACAATGAGTTGGTGCAAGTCTTCAGAACCGCACGAGAGAGAATCAGTCAAGGAAATGCAACTGAATTCAAGATCCAGTTATACAATGTGCTCGGTAATTGAGAATATCAACTTCCTTCTTCAGGCACTCTTGGAGCAATAGTCTTTGAAAGCGGCGCTAACAGTCAAACAGACTATGATGTCATTGTAGAGTATAAAGACACAGGACCTAAGCGAATCAACAAGCTCCATAGCTCATACATGTCTCTCCAGTATCCGCTCCTCTTTGTGTATGGCCAACCCGGTTTTAACACGAAGATGACGCTAAAGGAAATAGGCAGGAAAAAGAAAAGAAAAAAGCTATCCATGAATATGTATTACAAATACCAGTTACACGAAAGGTTTGGCCAGTATGGCCATATCTTTAGAGCTGGGCGTTTATTCCAACAGTATGTTGTTTCTGTTTATTGCACACTTGAACAAGATCGGCTAGATTTTGTTAGAGCAAATCAAAATAAACTAAGGACCGAGTGCCTGGCAGGAATATGTGATGCAATTTCACAAGGAGACCACTTGGGTCGTGACATAGGCCAGAGAATTATTCTTCCTTCAAGCTTCACCGGAGGTCCAAGGTACATGTATAGTCATTACCTTGATGCCCTCGCCCTTTGCAGAGTATTGGGCAATCCACAGTATTTCATTACATTCACATGTAATGTCAACTGGCCAGAAATTAAACGACGCATGAGAAAATACCCCGGCCTCACTCCATCAGACAGGCCTGATGTTGTGTCCCGTGTTTTCCAAGAAAAAGTTAATGACTTTATTAAGGTGCTTAAAGAAGGACACATCTTCGGACATTGTACTGGAGGTATGTGACTAATAAAACTAGACAAACAAACACAGTCTTAGGTATTATGGTAACTAATATTGATTCTATATTGTTTTTGTTCACAGTTCTGTATACCATTGAATTTCAAAAGCGTGGTCTTCCGCATTGTCACACATTGCTTTGGATAGATTCACGGGATAAAATCAGAAGTCCAGAACAAGTTGACAAGTTCATTTCGGCAGAGTTACTAGACAAAACATCTGATCCTGAAGCATACAGAGTAGTTGCAGAGATGATGATGCACGGACCATGTGGAAATGCAAAACCAAGTGCACCGTGTATGCAGGAAGGTTCATGCAGTAAGAATTTCCCAAAAAGGTATAATGAGAATACTTACTTTGATGAAGATGGGCACATATTTTATCGCAGGCGAAGAACACCAGCTTATGTCCCAAAAGGTTAACTAAAATTAGATAACACCTACGTCGTCCCATACAACAGATTGCTTTGCCTCATGTTCCATGCTCATATCAACGTCGAGTACTGTGGTTGGAGTATGTTGATAAAATACTTATTCAAATATATTTCAAAGGGCACAGATCGAGTTGCTGCACGGATTGTTAGACCCATTGGTGATCCAGGTCCGTCATCATCTGCTCCTAGAATAAAGGTAGATGAAATCAAGAATTTTATCGATGGCCGTTTTCTCTGTCCACATGAATCATGCTGGAGGATATTCGATTTTCCTATCCATTATCGAGAACCGGCTGTTCAGATCCTTGCAGTTCACTTAAAAGACATGCAGCAAATCACATTTGCTGACAAAGAGCCTCTGAGACGCATTGTGACCGACGATGGAAGAAAGTTGACTACACTTACACAATGGTTTGCGTACAATGCAGAATTTACAGATGGTCGGGACCTTACATATTTAGACTTCCCGTCTAAATATGCCTGGCATGATGACACAAAGACATGGAAGCGCAGGAAAATAAGGACCAAGTATTCTGTTGGTAGGCTGGTCTATGTACATCCAGCCGCAGGAGAGTTATTCTATTTTCGGATGTTGCTTTCACACCAAAAAGGCTGCCAATCATTTATTGATGTACGGACCGTTAACAAGCGTGTGCTGCCAACATATAGGGCAGCATGTCAAGCTCTAGGTCTCCTTGACGATGATCGAGAATGGGATATAGCAATTGAAGAAGCAACTGCAACAGCATCAGCTGCACAGTTACGGACATTATTCTCCCACATTTTGATGTACTGTGAAGTAGCGGATCCTCTGCAACTTTGGGAAAAACACTGGCGATGCATGGCAGATGATGTTTCGAGGAGAGCTTCTCACACTAGCGGTGTTAGAAATTTGTATGTAAATGATTCAGAGGCAAAGAGTTTTATTATGTACGAAGTAGAGCTCATCCTCAACAGATGTTCAAGGTCGCTCAAAGAATTTGGCTTCCCATCACCTCCAGATGATCTGTTACACAAGTTGCATAACAGACTCCTAATGGAAGAAAAGAACTATAATCGAGAAGAGTTAAGAGAAGAAGCTTCAAGATCGGTTGTCAAATTAAATACAGAACAAAGGCAGATTTACGAGCTTATTGTCAATGCATGCAACAATAAAGAGCAACAGTTGGTGTTCGTTTATGGACATGGCGGAACAGGGAAGACTTTTTTGTGGAAAACGATTATCAATACACTACGTTCAGAAGGAAAGATCGTTTTGGCAGTTGCATCTTCAGGCGTGGCCTCTTTGCTTCTACCATCTGGTCGTACCGCACACTCCAGGTTTAAAATACCTCTTGAGCTCACGGATCAGTCAATATGTGCCATCAAAAAGAATACATTGATCGCAAAGTTAATTATCGAAACAGATCTTATAATATGGGATGAGGCACCGATGAATGATCGTCGGTGCTTTGAAGCACTCGATAGAGCCCTTAGAGATATCCTAACAAATCCTGATACCCCATTTGGTGGCAAACCGATCATGTTAGGCGGTGACTTTAGACAAACTCTTCCAGTAAAAAAAAAGGCTTCAAAAGCAGAATTAATAGCATCCTCTATCGCTAACTCATATTTGTGGCGCCACTTCAAGGTGTTCAAACTTAAAGAAAATATGAGACTCTTTCAGCCAGGACTAGATGATGGCCAAAGAAAAGTGGTGCATAATTTCTCCACATGGTTACTTCGTGTAGGAGATGGTGAGATCGGGGAACCAGATGAAGAAAACAAATCTGAGGCTACCTGGATACACATACCTCCAGAGTACCAGATACCGGATGACGAAAATGGACTACAAGCACTTATTGATTTCATCTATGACCAACAGACATTGCAAAACCCAACCGCAGAAGTATTGCAGCAAAAAGCAATTGTCTGCCCGAAGAATGAAACAGCAGATGAAATAAATGAAAAGATATTATCAAAGGTGGAGGGCGAAAGTGTGGTATACCTAAGTACAGACGAAGCAATTCCATTAGGAAGAGACAGCGCTGCAACAGAGATGATGTATCCACCAGAATACCTAAACACTTTTAGGTTTCCGGGCCTGCCACCAAACAAACTTGAGCTCAAAGTCGGAAGTCCAATCATGTTGCTAAGGAATGTTAACATGGGAAGTGGGCTTTGCAACGGCACAAGAATGATTGTGAAAAACCTTATGTCGAAGTTGATAGAGGCAGAAATTATTACAGGAACAAGAATTGGCGAAAAAGTCTATATTCCAAGAATTCCTCTAACCCACAAAGACCCAAACTACCCTTTCATTTTTAAACGCAAACAATTTCCGGTCAAACTTTGTTATGCTATGAGAATCAACAAAAGCCAAGGCCAATCTCTCAATAGAATTGCAATCTACTTACCGCAACCTGTTTTTGGCCATGGGCAATTATACGTCGCACTGTCACGTGCAACATCCCCAAATGGTTTAAAAATCCTTTTGAAATCTGATGGTGATCAGCCAACAAATATAACAAAAAACATAGTGTATAGAGATTTTTTGGCACAAATTTGCAGAACAGAGGTTACTCTTAATACATAATTTAAATAGCACAATACATTTATATACATGCTTTTTCATCTAATGTTCTAACTGTTTTCATGTTCCAATTTAGGATGCATTGCTTTACCAAATACATTTGCATTTAAGATGCATTGCATTAGGCACATAACTATGTTTCACACAAATATTTTTTATCCGAATATCATCAAATAAGATAACATTTTTTTTTCTTTACTCTTTTGTGCACACAGGATGGCAGAATCTAATATCAAGGCCATACAACCATCTGCAAGCAAACAAATCGTAGAAGTAGAGGCGAATATCAGAGACTTACGACCGAGAGAAAGAAACAAAATCATTTATGCAAAAGTTTATAGGGCATGGATAGCAAGAGACCCGCCAGATACGACTGAAAAAGGTTTTCGGGTTATTCTATTAGAGAAGCAGGTACACTTTACATCACAACGATATTTATAATGAATATTGCATATCTAAATAACCATAACAGAATAACATAATCTACATAGGGTGATGCAATACAAGCGAACATGGAGGCTAGCGAAATTAACTTTTTTTCCAAGATTCTCATACCTGGAAAAGCATTCCGAATTTCAGGCTTCACATGCAGCCCAACAGACAATTGGCAACAAACTCTTGAAAACAGGACATCTTTGTCTTTTACCAGATTCTGCAAGTTTGATCCGATACCAGACGATGGATTCCCACATCATTATTTCAACTTTGTTGCTTACAATCGCCTTCCATACAGAGTTTTTGATTCGGAAGACAAGGCCCGAAAAGAGTACCCTGTCCTAACAGGTAGTATACGTTACTCCATAATCTCCTTTATCACATGCAACTACAAAAAATAAGAATTTCTTTGTTACTTTTACAGATTACATAGGTTGTTACATCAATTCCGGAGAGACAGACACAATCGGTGACCCGATTAAGGATCAAAGTGTTAACCGCAGAGTAGAAATTCAAAACCTAAAGTAAGTATCGTTTTAAGATGCAACACATCTTCATTTAAAATAATTTTTTTTCCATAAAATTTAACTGCATTGAACGGCTTTGTTTTTCATCAGCCGTGTTTCCATTGAGTTGACACTATGGGATCAACTTGCCGAAACATTCAAAAAAGATGAAATTGACAGGCTCGAAAAACCAGTGATAATAGCAGTTTCCTCATGCCGGGTTACAAAATACCGTAACAAATTGCAATTACAATCAACACCTGCAACCTACTATTACATAAATCCCAAAATTCCGCAACTAGATCAATATAAAGCACAGTAAGTACATGATCCTAACCTTTATCACATACATTTTTATACCCAATCATGTTACCTAATCGATATTTACATATGGGACAGGTACAGAGACCTCTTTAACATAAATCCACCTTTACAGATCATGAGGCAACCTTACCAAGACAAAGAAAAAGAAAAAACAAGAAACAGATTTCCCTTGGTTGTGCTCTTAAAAGAAACTCCAAAAACCTATGAAGTAAGTGCCAATGCCTTTCACCTTATGCAACATGATTATGTACCAAAATATATAAACCATTGCTTATAATAAAAAAAAATAAAAATAAAAAACAAAATAAAAAAAATTTTGCAGGGAGTTCGTTTTACATGCGAAGGAACTATAACACATCTGAATACATCAAGAGATTGGTGTTACCCAGCTTGCCCAACATGTAACCAAAAAGTCGAGAATAACAGTGGTCTCTTTGATTGCAAAATCCATGGACCAGTAGAACATCCATCATACAGGTTAGTTTATATTCTTACGTGAAATTCTATCAGCACTAAATCTTATGATACATGGCTATTCCGTATGTGCAGATACAATTTCAAAGCTTATTTAAACGATGGTACAGCAACAGTAATGATCACATTTTTTTCACCTAAAGCAAAAGACATAGTCGGTGTTGATTGTGATTCATTGCTAAGTACACTGGACAACCCTAATCCCAAGAATATTCCCACAAAAATACAAGAAATCATCGGGAAACGGCACATCTTCCAGTTTCACTACAATACTGCATCGAAACAAGCACCGCCAGACTTTATTTTCAATGACTTATTGGACAACCAAGATGCACCAAAACAGATCGAATATAAATCATCAGGTACAAAGTACTGATATTCACCGTAACTTAAGACTCAGTAAGAACCTATATCTAACTTCCGAGATAACAACAACTTATTTTCTTACTACAGCATCAACAATGCCACCGAAAGGACATCAAATGATAGAAGCAAGCATACCTGAACAGAAGCAGATGTCTTCCGCAATCGTATCCATTTCAGGTCCATCAGCATATTCTGATAAAGAAGACTTGGCAACAACTGCTATCCAACAACAACCTGCAACAGGTAATAAAGTTTAAATTTTTAAAATTCAGTACACTTAACAACTTACCATCATCCAATATCATGTCTTACAATTCCTCCTTATCCCAGTTTTGCCATCACGACCCCCAGCAAACACATCAACAACAACAGAAGCAGAAAACATAGAAATACCCCAAGAGAATCAACCACAAGAACAAAAATATCCAGGTGCCAAACATATTCAATGTTACACAAATTCCCATTTTTCAACTAATTATGTTCACAACGCACGATCAATGTACTTATACTTCAATTTTTTTTTATAGGCACCGGGACACCACCACAACCAGAATATCATCTACCCAAACCATCGTCCAAGACATCAGTGACATCCAGCAGTAAGTCAGCAAACACAAAGAGAGCACTCTTCCAAGACAAGCCAACAGATGCAAAAAAGAACAAAAAAGAGTAGGCTTCTCCATCAAATCTCATAAAGTCGATGTCTGGCTCATCCTTTTGTTAACTGCTTTGTCTAAACCCAATGGGTAAAACAAATACTAATGTAAATATATGTGTAACATACTAGGCAGTTAAACACTCATCACCTACTTTGCCATCCTTTATGGATTTGGCTACCAATAATGTTATCAACCTTTTGTGACAAACTAAAATGATCATGATCAATAGACCGTATGTATAAAAACGCCATGTTTCAGAACAATGTCAAACCAAAATATCCCTACATTCTTTGTTGCTATATATCATTCTTCAATCACATATCAAACAATAACAAACGCAAAGAAACATAAAAACTGATGTGTTTTATTCATGCAACTCTTATCTTACAACGATGATTCAAATGATTAAGAACAACATCTTAACCAACAAGACACCATCATAACACACCACAACCTACAAATAAAGCATAGACTTCTACTGACAAATACAAAAGCATCAGGACCAACAAGAAATGGAACTAATCATGGACCTCCATGACCATCACATGGCGCCGCTTCTCCGTTCTGGCTTCACGCAGCGTATCCAACAGACCGACCAATGCATGTAGAATAACTCCATTTCTCGCTTGCGCTTCTATCAAACACTCCATACCATCCATGGCTGGAACATCCAAATGACTGAAATTCTGTCCCTCCTCCATCATTTGTCCAAACTTTAGGATTTTTTCATGCATGCCATCAGACCACTCACGAACCTTCCTAATTAACCCCTCAATCTGACCCTCCTCTTGCACAAACAGGAACTTAAAACAATCTTTGATTTCATCAGATCCACACATTTCTTTTAGTTCTTCAAAATTAGGCATAGAAGCCATGCTTTCCTTTTTTTTTTCCTTCCGTTTTATAAGTGAAAATATTACCACAAACTAAATAACAAGTGGCCTTTATTTATACACCAACAAACAGCTAACCAAGACCAGTTACAAAAACTAAATTGGAATAGTATCTCTTTAGAGTATTTTTCCTAGGTACATGCCTAAAGTACACTGACCATATACCCAAAAAACAGCTTTATAAGAAATACCAAATCATGAAATCTCATGCAAAAAAACAAAAGGCCTTTTCAAACAATATCATACCTACCACCAGATCTCTAACATATATTCTTTTGAAACACAGCTACTATAATCTATGTTTTGGTTTGGCATTCTTCTAACAACCATTCATAATTTTCCAAAATATATAAAAACACATGCCCCATTCAAAAAACTAAAACCAGAAAACACAATTAAAATAAACAAAAACAAAAGCCATTTATACACAATCATAAACATAAACTCTGTCTACTTCATACCAATACGAACAACAACTACACTGACACTATTAACCAGTCAAAAGACACACCATCTGCTACTTAAACGATCCTAATACAACCACATACTACCATAATACTTTTACCCAAAAGATTAACACACACCAACATTAAACTTTAAAACATTATATGAAAAACAGAACAAACATCAGCAACCTTACTTCACTATCTTGATCTTCTTCATCATCTTTGACTTCTCACTTGCACGCAGATTAGCACCATGAGCCATCTGAATCAACCTAGCTATCTCACCCAAATCATCTTGAACTGCGGCCCTCAAGATAGCAAGAGGCTCATCAACAACAGAATCGAACCCATAATTCTCCAGCTCCACAATTATCCCACGCCTCTCATCAACCCTAGCTTCCAATTCTTCAACCCTTTGATTATATTCCTTTTCATCACAGTCGTAGCCCTCCTTTTCTCTGCGAAAAATTTCTTGAAGAATTTTATCAATTCGCCTGTTCCCAATTTTCTTAGCAATCTTTTGCAGCTTCGCGAATTTAGGAGCCATTGAATTTCAACGTGCACCGATTATCAAAATAAAAGAGAAGCAAGCTAAGTAGGTTTGGTGGTCAATAAAGAAAGCTACCTCATATGGAACCCTAACATTTCTAAATATAATCAAATTTAAAGCAACAAATTTAATAAGCCCAAAGTGTACATTTAATAAGCCCACAAAACAATATATACAAACCTAGCCCACTTTTCTTTCTTTCTTTCTTTCTTTTTTTTTTTTTTTTTTTTTTTTTTTTTATTTTGGCTACAACGTACACCTCTTGGTTGAAAACACTTGAGTAACCATGAAAAAGCGATAGAAAATAACAAAAAAGACCAACCACAACAACTTACCAAATACATTCTTCAAGAACATACCCCAGCAAGCGCGCGGGTTTCCCGACTCGTTGTAAACCTAGTTTCTCAAAGCTAATAGTATAAGTTTAAAAGAAAACATATACAATAAATGACTCTAAATTAAAGGACAGACCACTAGTATGAATAATAATGCAAAACCACAAGAGACAGAAGGGAGAGCATGGTACACGAACAGTAAGTGTGAGACATAAGATTTGAATTACAGTTTTGTCTCTTGGTTGAGTAAAGAGTTTATAGATCAAAGAAATGGACCTTCAATATATCCATAAGTTGTCCTTATTTTCTAAATGATTACAGTATTTTGGAAACATCAACTAACTTGATTTTCTATTTTTCTTTCAGGGAAAACTTAATTTCATTATACATAAAAGAAAATTCATGAATTCTACTATACATAAAAGTTTTTAATTCATAATACATATGCTTTTTAGAGCATGTATGTACGTGTTGAGAAAATATAAAATTATTATAGTGTTTATTTTTCTTTTCTTTTTATATCTATAAACTAATCAAATAAATCAGCTATAAGCTTTAGTTAATATCGCCGAAAAAAACTATTAAGTTAATATTGCCGAAAAAAACTAAACTTAGGGAAGTTCAGTGATTTTTGCTAAGAAAATTTGTTAATAACTTCATAATATCATATTCATGGTCACTTAAATATACGCTCACCAAACAAAAATAATCAAGTTGACGTTACTAGACAATCAATGTGTGTGTATTCATGCATACTGTCTACGTGTTTTACTATATGTTTGTTTATATGTATGAGACTATGAAATAACTATACGTTTGTATTAATGCATACATGCACTTCTTTTGGCTTTGACATGACATTGCACTTCATGTGAGATTTTGATGATATTCTCGAGTTGTTTGCCATAGTTTTGTCACATCAAAAAACCGCCATAATTTTATCACATCAAAAATTGTGGAACGTGATAATCCATTAATTCACAATGTAAGAATTTGTCATTTGTAGACGGTGTAACTAACCATTATTTGAGGTTTTGTGAAACTAATTAATGTAAGTGTTAAAATGCTTGAAGAGTAATTTATGTGTTTGGACTTTTGAAAGTATTTGCATGTGGCATTTAGAAGGTTTATTTATTTAATTAGTAGTTATATGATTTTATGGTATGCCATATATGCATGCCTTGACCCAAGAACAAACAAATTAAAAAACTATAAACACAACTATAAAACTTATAACTCGATAAATTAAATAACCGATTCCTTTTTTCTTTTTATTTTTTTCGTTTTTTCTTTTTCTTCTCCTCAAAATGTTGATAATCGACAACGTTGACTGACTCACGTACCCGACCTCTATATTGGCTCAGCCTGCTCAAAAGAGTGTCCGCCCACTTTTAAATGTTACCAAAATGTTTGTTTTCTTAACCAAATTAAATCTAATAATTTTGTTTGCAAAAAATTAGGACATATATTAACCATTTTTTAGACAAATGAAAATAAATTAGTTCCTCTATTTGAAAATTAAAATTCTTACACACTTCACCTTATATCAGTGTGCATGCAGCAGTGACTATATATATGCTTCATGTCCTAACTCCTATGCTGCTATGCATGTTAGCACATTGATGTATATAGTGCAACTGTGCAAGTGACTGCTTCACTTATAATTGTATCATGATGGGGGTTTTATTTAGGTGTCAAAATAAATTCATTTACCATTTATGGATAGATGGGTTGGTATTCACTTTATTTTATTTATTTTTTATTTTTTTGGTATTCACTTTTACTTCATGATAAAAACTTAAACTCAAACCAAATTTAATTATTGTTAATGTACTTGAACAAGAGTACTCGAACTAGGAATATGTAACAATTTGAACCAACACACCTAGTTTCTTACACGTTCAATTCTCAAAAGGTCCGAACAATCTCGGATCCACGAATTAATGAACATGATCCTCAAATCATCGTCTCCATAAGTCGTTAAGCTGATGGCTTAAACTAGGGATTTGCAAAACATTTAGTAAAACATTCCTAACGGTAGTTAACGATAAAAAGAATGTCGAGCTTTTATGATCCTGTTTACATTCCACCTCTTTCGTTTAATGTTCAAAACGTGGAATCGACCGATTCACGTTTAAAGTGTTTACGGTCAGTCCTTCAAATCGTTTGTAATGTTATGCGTCAAAATAGATGCATGTGGAAGATATTGTACAATACAATAACATGGAAGCTTTTGCATGATTACATTTCACTGATAGGCTAAAGTAAGCAATAAAAGTCTAGTACTTTGAGTTTTTGTAAGCAGTAGATGCATTTGTACAAGATAATAGCATTAGGTCATAAATACGTAGTAATTGCCACGTTCCTTGCCAATAGTCTCTCTAAAGTCTTCTCTTCGGTGTTGTGGTGAGGTTCAAAGGGCTTCTATTAAAGGAAGGCAAATCGTTATTTTTATTTTCGGGTAAAGGGATTTTTCCTTGTTAAATTTGTTACTAGAAAAGATAATTAAGTACAATTAATGTGGGTGAATAACACATCTCAGCCTAAAACTAGGCGAAAACAAACGCACCAAGTGTGCTTCAAACCTAATCTATCATAATAATGACATGTCTTCCTTATGAGACCCAGTTACAGATACTATTTAAGTTGACCACGAAAGCTAATATCAAAAACATCAGCAAATTGCATTTGAGCAGAAGTCAAACCAGGATCATCAAAGTCATCATCATCGTACGAATCTTCGTAATGATCTTCCTTCCATTGTTCATGTAGAAAACTAGAAGAGGGTTGAATAGTTTTACCGATTAAAAGTACGTTTTAATAACTTTCAGATCGACTTATGTCAATCTAGTATTGACGTGTTGGATATTGATATTAAAGAAAGTATATAAACTAAGCTACGAGAAAGAGATAGAGAGACACAACCATAACACAAATATTTATAGTGGTTCGGCTAAAAGGACACTTTCCTTGCCCTACTCAACTTCTCAAGTACCCAACTCGAGAGTTCCGTAAACACTACACAACACAAACTCTTTTCACCGGCGGAGAAGCCTTCACAACGTCGCTTACACTTTATCCGGTACAAACGAGGTAGAGCCAAACCTTCGTCGCCTACACTTTATCCGGTACAAGGCTAGATATCTGGTTCCTTTACAAACGAAGAACCACTACCCGATCAACACATCTAGCACAACACCTTTTTAAGGAACCAATGTCTTTTTACACTTAATGACTCAACACATCTACTACACCCTTGAGAAAAAGAAAGAATAACAAGATGCACTTCTGTGATCTTGTAAACAAGAAGAATCCTAGCAACTCATGTCTTGAGCTTGCAAGTCTTCGAGAGGTTGTGATCTCGCCTTTAAGAGGAACCTAGAGAATCACAAAGAGAGACTACGTAAAAAGATCATTGGATCTGAGGTTAGAGAGTTTAGAACATAGAGAGAAGATATGTCTAAAAGGTGTACAAAGCAAGAGAGAAATTGCTCACTATTTATAAGCAAACTGAACATTGTTCACCCAGATCCGGCGGATCCCTTCCCCAAGGGATCCGGCCAGTGTAATCCAAGGGTCCGGTACACTGGGTAAACCAGCCCGGGTTTTGGGTTACAAACCGGGTTATGGGTTACGGGTTATGATCCACGGATATGTGATGTCATGTCGGATGTCAAAGACATCTTGGGTCATGGGTTATGGACTTTGGGTCATGGGTCATGGACTTTGAGATATGGGTCATGAGTTTTACCCATTTTAGATGTCATGCATAATGTCATGCAATGGGTCATGGGTTATGGGTCAAGCTCCATGGATCATGGACTTTGGTTATGGTTTAAGGTTCATGGATAGTCCAAGTCTTTTCTATTACAAGTTTAACCAAGCATGCATTTTTATAAAATGTAAGTAACCAACATTACTTATGAGTGTTTTATAAAAATGGTTTTGGTTTTATGTAAACTATTATCTAAATATGTTTAAGGTTTATTTGTTTAGTAAAATGAGTTAGTAAACTTTTGACTCAAAGCTTCACGTATTTTATTTATCTCGTTAAAATGATTTTACATTTGTTATCGACAAAACATTAGAAGATCGCAAAATATAAATAAACGTTTTTATGGTTTATTTGAGCTTGTGGAAGCCATATAAGTGGCAGTATCGTCGCAAACCTCTAACACTTCATCATCGCTATCCTCATTAACCGGATCAACCTTTTTAGAAGCCACATTAGAAGAACTAAGAAGCATTGATTTACAAGGTTTTAGTGGCTTCCCATCATCACCACTAGCACAAGCTTCCCATCAAGCATCTGATTTTCCAGTTCATTAATCCTTGCAACCACAGGTGTAGTACTTGGACTACCAGCCACATCATGGATAACTTTCTTACCTAAATTTGACGACCCCTAATTTGATCCAAGCTCTTCATCATTCTCAGTTATATTAAGCGCATCAAAAAGGTTAGCTAAATTCGTCTCTTGTCTAGGCACTTCTGAATTCTTTTTCGCACCACTTGAACTAGCACAATACTTCTTAGAGACAGCTTGGTAAACTTGTTTCATAGGCTTATATTGGAACTTTGAACCCACGTTAGTACCACGAGAAGTATGTCTAAGAGGTGTTGGAAACCATCATTAGTCATGTGTTGCTTCTTAGGTTTGTCAACTGCCCATTTTAGGCATGACATATTATCATGCCCAAATAGGTGGTTCCTATTCGTACTCCACCCTTACAGTGTGAAGAACCTCTTCTTCATCCTCCACATTTAGAATAACAATAGTCATCTCATCCTTTAACTCCTATTCAACCCTTATATCAATCAATGCACGAGCATAATCCATACGCATGATTGCAAACACATAGAACTCATATATTTTTTTTGGGTAAAGGGTCAAAAGACCCGGTAAATATATAGAACTCGTATATGAATCAAGCATAATCGGGTTACCTAGTTTAGTAGCCATCGCACTTAATCCATCAGCAGTAAATGGCACAATCGGAATATCAAGAAGTTTGACCCAAACAGGAACCGAATTTAGATCTTCCTTTAATAAGTTAGTAGTAGGCGTCCATTTCTTCAGAATAAGAGGAAAACATCCAATAAACCAAGGACCATTCTCCAATACCCCATTCATACCCTCAATCGAAGCAAACTTTAAGAAAAAGAAGCCCTTAGCATTCATCATGAGTCGAACTATGCCATACTTTTGCTAAGCATTCTTAACATAGTACTCAACAATAGGGAATGCTACTCTTTTACCCATGAAATACCCATACAAGCTGAACCCAAACCTCAAATGAACTTCCATAATAGACGCAAACAAGATTTTCACTTCAGCTTTCGCATTAGTAGGCTTATTGATAACATCAAATTTACCCCCAATCTAAGTGTTAATTTCCCCCTTAAAATGCTCATCTTTTCTACTTATATGAAGAATATATACTCTTATTTCTTCCTATTTTGGTTTCAGGGTAAAGATGAGTAAAAGAACGAACTTAAGCGGAAATGGAAGGACTTTGGAGCAAATACGTGGAAATTATGGATTCTGCACTAACTACGGCGTAGAGGTTCATCTACCTACGCCGTAGCAAGGCTTTACGAAGACTACGCCGTAGAAGCTCTCCTACCTACGGCGTAATAAAGAATTTATGAAGACTACGGCGTAGCCCCACAACAGGCTACGGCGTAGAAGTCCACTGAAGAACACTACGGAGTAGGTAACTATCCAAGCTACGACGTAGGATCTCATTTGAGGCAGTAAAGAACTAACGAGGCCAAGGAAGAAGCTACGGCGCAGCCACCTCATCTGCTACGCCGTAGGATGTTTATCACCAAGACTTTACGCCCGTAACACTTGATCAAGTTACGTCGTAACACTATTTGCAAAGGTTACGGCGTAACAACCCTAATACGCTACGCCGTAACATAGTCGGGGCCTATAAATACCAACCCTAATTCCGAGTTTTTCATATTTCCCATCTTTTCACCACAGCAACGTTGGGAAAAACTCAGGAAGGAGGGAGAACGAAGTTCTAGCCACATCCAAGTCATTTCCAAGGGAGGAATCACTCACCGATCATAAGTGTTTTCATTCCTTTACATTGTATTCGATTCATGCTTAGATTTTTATTAACTCAACTTTGTTTTACTGCAATTATGAACATGAGTGGCTAAGCACCTTTTGGTGTTAGCCTAGTTATGAAATTGTTATGATATTGATTCAGTTTTCCACGCATCTATT
>LBNU01034590.1:32955-100130 GCA_014162995.1 Artemisia annua
GAAATGGTTATGTCGGTAGATTGAATGCGGTCATTGGGTCAGGCTAATCTTATCACCTCTAAAACTCCGGTTATTGTGTATTATTCATTTTGGTGTTTTGGTTCTTCTAGGTTTAATTCGCACATGTTATTTTGGTATAGAGAAAGGCATCTACGTTAGCACTTTAACCCTTACTATAGTCACATCCTCTTTAGCGTGCTTGCTTCCTAGGGTTAATTCCACAAGCCTCTAAGGAACAACGCAACGCTAAACACTACGGAACTAGAGTGGCCCAAGCCTCGCCATGAAAGTAAACAAACAATAGACGCACCTTAGCTCTTGGGACGACCTCGACTTTACCATTTAACTATACCACACACGACCGGATACACTGTCCGTTAGTGCGTAAAAGGTAGACCTTAGGTAAACGAGACTTTATAAATATTAAAACCTGGTCAGTAAAACCTGCATCAAGTTTTTGGCGCCGCTGCCGGGGAGCTATTAGGATTTTATTTAAGTTTTTAATTTTTGTTTTCTTTTCAGTACTCACGGTTATTTTCAAGTTTCAGATGTTATGGCAGAAATTGACATTGACAACCTCAAGCTTGACGAATATTTGGCTCTTACACGAGAATAGCAAGGGCCTGGTTTGGTTAGGACGACTATTGTGGATGATGTGCAGTTCGAAATTATAAATCAATTCATAAGGGAACTGCGCAAAGACCCATTTTCTGGAAGCAAAACGGAAGATGCTCACGAGCACATTGACAATGTTCTCTACATTGTCAGTTTGTTCAACATTCTGGGGGTATCTCATGATGCGATAATGCTCAGAGTGTTCCCGATGACATTGACTGGAGCTGCAAAAAGATGGATCGATAGACTACCAGCAGGGACAGTGAACACTTGGGCTCTTTTGAAGAAGCATTTCATCCAAAGATACTGCCCTCCTTCAAGGACGGCAAAACAGCTTGAAGATATTCACAACTTCAAGAAAGATGGGGATGAAACATTGTACCAAGCTTGGGATAGGTACAATGATCTTTTGTACAAGTGCCCTACTCATGATCTCAACAAGCAACAAATGGTCAACATTTTTTACAAGGGGATCAACATCTCAACCCGCCAGATGCTAGACTCTCAGGGACCGATCCCTAGCATTACTCCGGCTCAAGCTATAAAAGCTATTGAAGATATGGCGGACCACTCTCAGAAGTGGCACGAAGGTGGAAGTAGTAGGAGCATTGCTGGAAACTCGGATGGAATCACCCTAATCACCAACAAACTCGAAAGCTTGGTGCGAGACATGAAGAAGCTTAAGGAAAATGTCCATGCTATTTAGGTTGGTTGCGAAGTTTGTGAAGGACCCCACTTGTCTAGAGATTGCCCTTTGAACGAGAGAGATGGAAAAACTGAGGAAGTCAAATATGGGGAAGGTAAACCATTCCAAGGTAACGGGTATCGAACAGGGCCATATGGATATAATCGGCAACCTTATGGAGAGAGAAGATCAAGCCTCGAGGATACTATAAATAAGTACCTCGAAGATTCTAGGAAGAAACAAGGAGAGCAAGATATATGGTTGAAGAACTTTCAAGAAGCCACTAACAAAAGCCTTGCTAACCATGATGAATCTCTAAAAAATCTTGAAGCAATGATTGAGAATTTGGCTGATAATATCCACAAGAACAACATTAAAGAAAACAAGAAATCCATTGTAGAATGCAAGGCAGTTTTCAAAGAAGATGATGGAGAAAGGAACCTTTCACAAGAAAAGGCCGAATCTCATGAGAAGATCCCCTGCCAGTTACCCAAGAAAGAAGACAGCTCAGAAAGCTTTGTGGTGCCCTGCAAAATCGGTGATTCTGACTTATTTGCGTTAGCCGATTTGGGATCAAGTATAAACATTATGCCATTATCTTTGTTCCTATCCCTGAAACTTACAAGCTTGCGGAAAACTAATTTGAGGATCAAAATGGCAGACACTACTAAAACGAGCCCTATCGGTATAGTAGATAATATCATCTTAAAGATCAACAAATTTTTGTTCCCCGTAGACTTTGTAGTTATTGATATGGCTAATGTTCCGAAGGAGGACCTGATTTTAGGAAGATCATTTCTCGCCACTGCACACACTAAAATAGATGTATTCAAGAAAGAGATATCGTTTGGAGTATACGATGAAAGGGTTGTGTTCAATATGAACATTGTTTCCTCAATTTTGCATAAGGAAGAAGGAAGTTCTTGCAAAGCTGATCTAATGGGAGAGGAGATCTCGCCAATCCTCCAAATCTCCGATGATGTATTCTCTTATACAACTCCATCATGCTCAAAATATGAGCAAGAGGTCAACTCATATTCAGATGACGAATCTTTTTGGGATGACAATGATGATGAAGATGTAAGGTTTGAAGCAGGAGATGAGGAAGGGGGCCCAGTAACGGTTGCTGCAAAACTTCACTGTTGTAGACCGTCAACAACCATGGTCAACGGATCAAAAATAACCCTTCCTACATGTGATCCCATCGTCGAATATTGTAATGGAAGAGGAATGTCTTCAATCAAGAGATTAAAGAAGGAAGCGAAGGTTTGGTGGTGTTTCGAAGATGCGAGGCTTATCAATAAAACATGGTTTCAAGACCATTTCATGCATGCAAGGTTGAATGAAAAGGTGGAATGGACGGTTCACTTTTGTACGCCAGCAATTACGACATATAGAGGAATAACCCAAGCTTGGTCCACATGTGATCCTTTAAAAGGGAAATGCAATAGAGGAAGGAGTCCCGAACTAAATCTAGCCAAGCGTAATGAGTGGGCATGTTTTAACGCAAACAAAAGGGATCAAGTAGGATACCTTGGTATATCGTTCGAAAATTGGATTAAGGTAAAGTTTGGTGAAAGACGACTAAACAAACAAGTAGAGATGCAATATCGTGACGAATGGGTCAAAGCTAACTTCTTAGTCGAAGATATGTATAGCATGACACCACGTATCGCTCCCAATGTTTGGGACCACTCACCAACTCCGTGGAACAAGAACAAGGGCAAATATGCCCTAGAACCTACTTGAAGGCCGCAACAGTGAGTCTAACTTAAAGACTCGATAATAAACAAAAGTGCTCTTTCGGGAGACAACCCGAATTATCCGTTTCCTTTTATTTTCTCTATTTTGTTGGTTTGGTATGTTTTGTACTAATATTTTGCAGGTACTAAAGGAAGCATTGCGATGGGGAACAAATTTTTGGACTTTTACTCCAAGAAATATTCTCCAGGGCCTTGCTACGGCGTAGCTCTTCCATTGACTATGCCGTATCACCCTCCAGGTTTCATACTGGATTTATTCAGCAACTACGGCGTAGCACCCCATTTAAGCTACGCCGTAGCTACCTTCTGAACCTTAAAAAATGCTCTTTATTTTACAAAACATTATTTAAACTTGTATTAGTTTTTAAATGAACTTTGTGGGTGTGTTCCCTGTAAACCCTCACGAGACTTCACTCGTCCACTTGGGAAACCAAGTGGTTTAAAAGGCTTGTTGCATACGCTAAATGCAACCGTGATTCCTACGAAAGTGAGTTAGGTTTTTCTTTTTATTTTTCTTTTTCTTTTTAGGTTTTATGCTTTTGGTAGTTGTGTGATTCAAGGGAATTAAAGTTTGCTCATAAAGCGTAGTGAAGGCACGTTTCTCAAACATGATCCCTCTATCATTTTCAAGAGTAAATTTCAAGGAAGTTCTCGTTCTAATTCTACTTTTCCTCCTTATTTTTATTTTATGTACAAAAGGGACTTTGTACAACTCAAGTGGGGGACGGGAGTAGAATCATTTACTTGAACTTTAATTTGCCCTTAATTTTCTAGTTTATTTTGAAAAATTATGCCACTTTTAAAACTTTTGACATGTTTTTCCGAACCTAACTAGAATGGACCTTAGCCGAGCACATTAACCCTTAATACCATGGTGAGGTTTAACCTATTTCAGTTTCACCCTGTTTTACCCCAAATCCACAAAAAATATGAGTGTGCCGGTAGTTTGTAAACTTTAGAACTTGGCTTTTACATCATTTTGAAACCATGTACGAGTAGTGTATTGAGATTTCTTAATACATTTGGAAGAAACTTTTTAAGAAGGCAATATTTTAGGATTATCACCCAAATAACCTTTATGTGTGTGTCTATCGATTAGTCACATCGACTATTCGACCCCCGTGTTAAACCCTTTGTTGCACTCACCTTTAGTGAAAGATACCCCTAGATACACCCTTTTGAGCCTATCCTTTTGTTTCTTACCCATATTATTGTTTCGATACACCTATACACCTTAGCCTACCGTGTAGTCTTTGTTTATGATTGGGAAGTTGCCACTTGTTCTAATTTGAGGTCCAAGTCAAGAGGTTCAAGAATCACACCTACGTTGAAGACTCATCATTGAAGATCATGAGAAAGCCCACTATTGTACATGTATTGTTCATCCCAAGTGGGGGGATATGTTATTGATATTCTAAAAAAATGTGAATTTCCGTATGTAGATATATTAACTTTGATGCACCCTTGTATAGCACCATAATAAGAGCTTTGAAAGATTTAGCATCGAAGAGGCCACTTCGGTCATATTTGAAGAATGAAGTTGTTGGTTCTTAATCACCAACATGAAGACCAAGTGTGATGCCCATCATGACGTCCTCTAATGGCACACACTTGTTACATGATCCAATTCTCGCATTTTGAAACTTGGACTTTGGATGAACGGCAAGTGGTAGCAACTTGGTTATAGGCTAAGACTATTTGTTTTCTTTTTCATTTTACACCATTATTGTGCATCCCATGTCTTATCCTACCATTTAGTTGTGAATCATGCTTAGGTAAGGGATTTGAGCAGTCATTGGTGTCTTGCCCGGCGTTCCGGTCATGTACCATTGCCTTTGTCGCCCTTGCCGTAGTATGTTAGTAACAACGCTGCACCCAAATAGCCGTATATGTGTTCACCCAATATTATAAGAATTGTTTTGACCTTAGCTCTAGTGGTAGAGATTTGTGTAACTGCCAAGCCTATGATAGAATACATTTTATGACTGTGCGTTGAGTGATCACCCCAAAATTAACACTTAGATTAGGAGAGAGACGTGAGAGTTTGTTCCAATTTTGTGAGGTGTTCGGCTTTGATAAATTCTAGCATAGGAAGTTTTTAAATTCATATTCTCCAGTTTCTTGAGGGATATCTTTTTGAGAATGATTCTAATAAGGTCTACTTGAGGGCAACTAGAGTTCAAGTGGGGGGATATTTGATAACATCAAATTTACCCCCAATCTACGTGTTAATTTCCCCCTTAAAATGCTCATCTTTTCTACTTATATGAAGAATATATATTCTTATTTCTTCCTATTTTGGTTTCAGGGTAAAGATGAGTAAAAGAACGAACTTAAGCGGAAATTGAAGGACTTTGGAGCAAATACGTGGAAATTATGGATTCTGCACTAACTACGGCGTAGAGGTTCATCTACCTACGCCGTAGTAAGGCTTCACGAAGACTACGCCGTAGAAGCTCTCCTACCTACGGCGTAATAAAGAATTTATGAAGACTACGGCGTAGCCCCACAACAGGCTACGGCGTAGAAGTCCACTGAAGAACAATACGGAGTAGGCAACTATCCAAGCTACAACGTAGGATCTCATTTGAGGCAGTAAAGAACTAATGAGGCCAAGGAAGAAGCTACGGCGTAGCCACCTCATCTGCTACGCCGTAGGATGTTTATCACCAAGACTTTACGCCCGTAACACTTGATCAAGTTACGGCGTAACACTATTTGCAAAGGTTACGGCGTAACAACCCTAATACGCTACGCCGTAACATAGTCGGGGCCTATAAATACCAACCCTAATTCCGAGTTTTTCATATCACTTCCCATCTTTTCACCACAGCAACGTTGGGAAAAACTCAGGAAGGAGGGAGAACGAAGTTCTAGCCACATCCAAGTCATTTCCAAGGGAGGAATCACACACCGATCATAAGTGTTTTCATTCCTTTACTTTGTATTCGATTCATGCTTAGATTTGTATTAACTCAACTTTGTTTTACTGCAATTATGAACATGAGTGGCTAAGCACCTTTTGGTGTTAGCCTAGTTATGAAATTGTTATGATATTGATTTAGTTTTCCACGCATCTATTGTCTATTGTTTGTTTACTTTCATGGCGAGGCTTGGGACACTCTAGTTCCCGTAGTGTTTAGCGTTGGTTGTTCCTTAGAGGCTTGTGGAATTAACCCTAGGAAGCAAGCCGCTAAGGATGTGACTTGGTAAGGGTTAAGTGCTAACCGTAGATGCCTTCCCTTACCATACATGTGCGAATTAACCCTAGGACCACCTACCAATGCTATACACTTAACGGAGTTAGAGGGGTGTAAGATCTGACCATGCCGCATTCGTTAGTCTTGTCCATGTTAGTAGAGGCACTTAATGACTCTTATGTCTTCGTACAGATGAACCCACGGTTTTACAATAACTTTGGATAGGACAAGGTATAAGATAGATCTAGGCGAATTTGACCATCTGACCCGAAATGAATATTGAATCCCCGAACGATATGATAGGATGCACCTATAGGAAAACTAGTCATGATCATAACAAGAGTAGTAATTAGGTTAACACTACTCCTCTCTACTGATTTCCTTCTATTTACTTATTGTCTTGTCATTTACTTTTATTTGTTTAATTAATCTTTCAACTCAAAACCCCCTTTTAAACGTGACACGACTTAGATAATTTCCGCACCTTAGCTCTTGGGACGACCTCGGCTTTACCATTTAACTATACCACACACGACCGGATACACTGTCCGTTAGTGCGTAAAAGGTAGACCTTAGATAAACGAGACTTTATAAATATTAAAACCTGGTCAGTAAAACCAGCATCACTTATTCATGTCCAATATGATCTAAAGTTAACCTTACTTGTAACAGCCTCCTTTGTAACCAAACTCGCGTTACCTTAGAAGCATTATTATTTGAACACTTGGGATCAGATTTATTGATCATATGTTTCTCTTTACTCATATTGATTGCATCCTCGTTCACTTTTACTGAACCATCATCCTCATCATTCATAGGTTCCACATATTGTTTCCCAACAGTGGTTTCCAAAGGAGGAAAAACAACATTTTGTTCCAGGTTTATAGTACACGAAGTACCATTTTCTTTGTTACTCTTACTTGTAGCTGTAATCACAACATTCTTACCCATTTTCTGTTTGACAACCCTCTCTATTCCTGACTCAAGAAACACCATTCCATATTTAATACATACGACCCAGTAACTCTAGCTCATCAACACATAACTTAGGTTTACAATACAACACCGTTGACCAACCAGAAAAAAATGGTTATAAACCCTAAAAATTGACCATAGAATCGATTGTAGAGAAGATAAACATGTATATAATTGCCCAACCAATAATAAACAATGAAGATTATTTATATAAACCTATAACCGACCTATAATCAGTTAAGGAATAAACAAACAGGAATGAAAATCAACAATAATTATCACCACACGAATAAAAAAACCAAAATTCGGTTGGAGGTATCTTTATGTATCAACTAAAAAGTTTGATAATAAAGGAATCACAAACGATTTGGGATATTATTTAATAATCACAATGAAGGATTTATGAGGAAACCGAATAAAATAGCCAATCACATGTTTCTAGGTTTGTCTCCAAAATCCTCAATATTGAGAGAGAAGTTGCTAAGGTATTGGGTCTCGTCTTCAAGCATGTATTGATGGGTATATAACATGTTCGATCAGGATGTGTAGACAAAAAGGGTATATAACTACCGAAAATTCTTTTTAAAAGCAGACCCTTTACTCTTAGCTAAATGCGACCGCCTATATCTTATTTTCTAACATCTCGTTTAAGTGGGATTAAATATTGTCTTTGTGACAAAAAGAGTATGCATGTAACTATTTGGAACAATAGTACAAATTTATATTCCAATAAAACATATGTAAGTCAATGATAATTCAAGGGACATATATACTAAGTACTATACTCTATTTTGAAAGAATCAAATACAACGAAATTTAAACCTATTTCTCAACAAATATACTGCACTCACATAATTTTTACAAAAATAAATCCATACACACATGTGTCATTTAATCATAGGAAGTAGAAATAAGAAAGAGAAAAATTAATGCAATTCTATTGGTGCAAGTCACTTGCCACATTTTTTTTTCTTTTTTTTTTTTTGTAAAAGTTGTGTCAGTGTAGCATTTCTCATTTCTCAAAGCTGATACTACAAGTTTAAAAGAAGTAACACATACAATAAATCACTCTAAATTAAAGTACAACCACAAAAAAAATAAGGGATTTTCTAACTTGTGCCCCATGAGCATAAGTTAAACACACCAAAAATATTATGAGACTTATGAAAAAAGACTTAGGAATCCACACAAAAGTGCATTTTTCTGTACTTTGTGGTTTCTTGAATACTTTAATGTAATTTTAGATATACTTAACTTATACCCTTAGGACACAAATTAAAAAAAAAATCCTAAAAATAATGTAAAATAACTAAAAAAAAAGTAGAATGGTAGATGCACAACTAACAGTAACTGAGACATAAATTTTACTGCATACACAAAATAAAAGATGTCCCAAAATAAAGATTTTGAATAATTTTGTCTCTTGGTTGATGTATAGAGTTAAGATCAAAGAAATGGACCTTCAAAATACATAATTTGTACTTATTTTCTAATTGATTATTTGGAAACACCAACAAACTCAATTTTCTTTTAGAGAAAATTACATATATACCTAAAAGAAAAATCATAATTCTATATTTACTAAAATGGCAAGTTTTTGATACATAAATACAATGCTTCTTAAAGCCCGTGTTGATAAAAATATAAAATTACTATAGTGTTTCTTTCTTCTTTATTTTTTATTATTTATTTTTTTTTATTTTTTTTTAATATATAAACTAATCAAATAAATCAGCTATAAGCTTAAGTTAATATCGTCGAAAAAAACAATTAAGTTAATATTGCTGAAAAATACTAAATTTAGTGAATCTCGGTGATTTTTGCTAAGAAAATTTGTTAATAACTTCGTAATGTCATATTCATGGTCACTTAAAGGCTCACCAAACAAATTAAACTAATAAAGTTGACTTTACTAGACTATCAATGCGTGTGTATTCATGCATATTGTCTACTTGTTTTACTATGTGTTTGCTTATAGATCAACTATGAAACAACTATACGTTTGTATTAGAGCCTTCGGTGTACGTGGGTTGTGTTGTGTTTCGCCCCACGGTGACCTAGCAGCCTCGCCACAACTTGCCACCACCACACCCCACCTTGTTGTGGTTCACCACTTAGCCTCTTGTTGTGCCGACGACGAGCAAACAAGATGCAAAGTGTAATTTTTTTTGGTTGTGTGTGTGTAAATAAGTGTGTATGTGGGACCCAAATGAAGTTGTTGTGTTTAGTTGTGATAAGAGGGGTTATAGAAGGGGTTGTGTTACGGTGATGTGACACCCCGTGATGCCCGAATGACAAGCCTTAGCTACACCACACCTAAAGCTCTTACGGTGTGTTCTCAAGATTCATAAACAAGGGAAAGGAAAAGAAACTGAAAAAGGAACGTGTTCTCAAGATTTTTATTAAGGAAGAAAAGAAAAGAAGATGGAAGAAGAGGAAAGAAGATCATGCAATTTTTTGCTTCAAATCTTTCTCTCACTTTTGGAAAGAAGAAGATGGAAAAGAAGTGAAAATAATTTCTCTTCTCTTCTTCTACAAACCAAACTCAAGAACACAACGTTAATGCATACATGAACTTCTTTTGGCTTTGACATGACATTGCACTTCATGTGAGATTGATCATATTTTCGAGTTGCTTGCCCTAATTTTATCACATCAAAAAACCGACATAATTTTATCACATCAAAAATTGTGGAACGTGATAATCCATTAATTCACCATGTAAGAATTTGTCACTTGTAGAGGGTGTGACTAACCACTATTTGAGGTTTTGTGAAACTAATCTTTTATATAATAAAACAAAACCTCAAGCGGTGACTTTTCCATTTTGAAAAACTCAACCTTCCCAATTAAGTAATATTTTAATTATTATTTTAATTATATTTTTTTATTATTAAAGATAACCATTTAAAAAGTTTAATCCTATCGTTAGTTGCATCTTATCTTTATCTTTTGTGTTTATCTTCTACTTATGTAGTATATCAACAAAACAAATTTATTCTAATTTTTTATTATTAAAGATAATCATTAAAAAGTTTAATCCTATCGTTAATTGCATCTTATCTTTATCTTTTGTATTTATCTTCTATGTAGTACATCAACAAAACAAATTTAAAAATTAAATTATTTGTTTTCTAATAAATAAAAATATATCATTCAAAAAAATTTTAAAAAAAAACCCGCGCGTGCGCGGGCGTTATAACTAGTTAATGTAAGTGTTAAAATGCTTGAAGAGTGATTTATGTGTTTGGACTTTTGAGAACCAAGTGCGAAAGTATTTGCATGTGGCACTTTTATTAGATTTACAAGGTTTATTTATTATATTTTTTGAACTTATATTTATTTATTTATTTAATTAGTAGTTATATGAGTTTATGGTATGCCATATATGCATGCCTTGAATGACTCATAAGTCATATAACTAAATAATGGACGTATGAACACATTTGATAAGAGATGAGGCTTTCTATTTTTTTTGTTTATTTAGCAACGCAAAACTCTTGATATGATGTACGTGACTTAATTCGAATATATTTTTTGTAACAATTTCGAACCCTGTCTAAATATATGATCATCAAATATATATTTAGTGAGGTTTAAAACTTTGCAAGTAAGTGAGACTTAAGGGTGTTAGTGGAATAGTGGGTTAATATTGTGATAATATTAGTGTGGTTTATCTGTCTTCCAACTCTGTTTAGCATTAACGTACAAAACATATTGAGATTGATAATCATTTTGCTCGTGACGTGGTTGTTGCTGGTCAGATTCGGGTTCTTCATGTGCCTTCTTGTGATCAGTTTGCGAATATTTTCTCTAAAGGCTTACAGACTGCGTTGTTTGATGAGTTTCATTTCAGTTTAAGTGTTTGTTTTTCTCCCGTTCCAACATAGGATGGCTGTTAGTGGGTTAATATTTGTCTGGCCCATTGTTTTGTATTAAGAGGACTAACCCATCTTAGTTTGTTGTTTATATTATATATTGACATTTTTGAAATCAATCAAGTAATAGTACTATACATGTATTTAGATTAATGGTGTTTACTATACATGTATTTAGATTAGGGAAAATTGTCTAAAAAAGCATTCAATTTGTCACTTTTTTCTTTTGTAGGCATCAATCTTTTTTTTGTAAAGTATTCAAATACTTTCTTAATATTGCTATTGTAGCTAAAAATCTGACATGACATCTCCACCTATATAAAACAAGCTTTTTTCAAGGAAACTCTACCCCAAAAACTACAAGATAATTACATGTGGCATTTTTTTGATCCAAGGGACCACATTCATTTCCACCTCACAGCATTTAATGTAAACAAAAAACGCAACCAAATTCACACTAACGGTAGATCAAACACACATAGATATCCACGAACAAGCAAACCCCCAATTTTGTATAAACAGTTACACGCTTGGCATTTGAATATTACATGCTTGGCATTAGAAAAAACAATTACAAGATCCCTCATTCTTTTAAAACCCCAACTCAAAAACATAACACCAATCCTATCCATTAAAAATTAATCAATCACACCAACCCTAACAATTACGTCCATGGAATTTGATTGTCAGAGTTTTTTGAATTGGGGCTTTTTTCGAATTGATGATTTTTATGCGGTTACATGCGTGTTTTTTGGAGCTTAAATGTTTGCTTAAAAATTCATGTTTAATCTCTACCGAAATCAACCAAAGGTACATTTGTTTTCAATTTTAATATTGTTCTTCAAATTGGTTTCAAATAATTAGTGGTTGTAATTCTTTAATAATGTTCTTCTTCATATCCATTTTGACTGTTTTTAAGTGTTTGTTCATATTTGCTTTGGAGCGATTGTGTTTTCTTCATTTAATTTGTCACATTTTTTTTATTTTTTCTCGATTTTAATGGTGTATTGAATAAGTTAATTTTATATATGTTTTTAGTTTTTTTTCCAGGTTTAATTATATATATTGCAGTTGACAACAATAATTTAATTTGATACATGCCTTTAATATTGCAGTTGACAACATTGTTGAACGGCTGGTTCCTCACAGGTAACACAATTATATATATTTTTGTTTAAGACGATGATAAGATTTGTATATAGAGCTAGATGGAGCTAATCAACGCATGACTGTTTACATAATCGGTGCCACCATCAGGTGTAACACATTTCTTGATTAACGTTATAGTCTTTTTATTTGCCGATGTAAAGGTTATTTCATTATCCTATTTTTCTTTTGAAATCTATTTATATATTAAGATGATACCAAATCTGTTAGGCGGCATAAATCAGGTTAATTAGCTAAGACCAGAATGAAAGGTCAAAGAATTTGATACATTTGCAAACCGCTTAATCAATTATTATTGTTCAAAATAACGTTAGGAAGTTTGCTAAACTAAAATACATAAAACCTTTTTGGTTATGTTATTATTGTCGTGGTTATGTTTTTTGGGTATGTTACCATAGTTGATGCAACTGAATCAATAAAAGTTTTGTCAAAACCGTATGTGTTGGGTTAAAAGAATGTGTGCACGTCTCTTTAACTATGAAGTTAGTAAAACCATATGTATGTGGCCGGGTTGTGTAAAATGTGTTTGGGTTAATCAAACACTTAAAGATGCAGGGGTTGGTGTCCCCACTTTATATTAACAATTCTAAATTGTGACTAAGGAAACATATGAATTGCTAAGCCTTAATTCAATTTATACTTCTTTTCAGTGTTGCACTTTTGGGAACTTAAAAGTTATTGGGTGGTTTTGTTGGCTGAGAATGTCAAGACTACTCATGTCTGCACAAATAGATCTTAAGTCGAGTGAGTAAAGCACCTATTGATTTTATGTCAACCATCTTCGGTGATAGATTACAAACGAAAGTTTTAAAGAAAATGTATCTACTAGGTATGGAAAAATATGAAGGCCGGAAAGGCTAGGTAATGGGTTCGGATAGAAATAGGCAACTGTTTAGTGCAGCTCAGTTTAAAAATATTACATGCTTGGCATTTGAATATTTTATTATTTTGTATTCCTTGCATGAACATTAGCCCGTCCGATAAGAAGATGCCTTTTTAGCTTAACAGAAGACAATTTCCGATATCTATTTGTTTTGCCATGACAATTAACAAAAGTCAAGGGCAAACATTATCTAAAGTCAATGTCCGGTCTTTTCTCACGGCAACTATATGTAAGCTGTATCAAGAGTTAAAAGCAAGAAAGGTCTACAAGTGTTATCTTGTGATAAAGACAACAACTATAGCAATTACACAACAAATGTTGTGTATAAAGAAGTCCTTCACAGGTTTTAATTTGATTTAACTTTTTTATTGTAGATGTTTTATAGAATACATGTAACACATTTATATTTCTAATAATAAAACTTAATGCTAGCGCCTCATCGGGGCGGGCCTAAGGCTAGTAATCTAATATAGAGTTAATTACATAAATTTACATAAATCGTCTCTGTGGCTCTAGACAATTACACCATTCGTCCTTGAGTTAATTACATAAAATGTCCCTGTAGCTCTAATAATTTACACGTGTCGTCCTTTCAAGAGTTAATTACAAAATTTACATAAATTATCCGTGTGGCTCTAAAAAGTTACACCATTCATCCTTGAGTTAATTACATAAATCCTCCTTGTGGCCCTAAAAATTTACACATGTCGTCCTTTGCCACATTTTTTATACCACATTTTTTATCAAATATTTTGACACTTTTCTTATACCACATTTTTTTATCAAATCTTTTGCCACATTTTTTATAACACATTTTTTATCAAATCTTTTGCCATATTGTTTTTTCAAATCTTTTGCCACATCTTTTTACGTATAAAAATACGTATAAATTTTTCTTTATCAACTCTTTTGCAACATTTTCTTTCTTCCAAGTCGTGTTAAAAATTGACGCCTCTAAATAAAGTATGCTAACATATCTAAAGATACTTTTGATAAACAATATCCTACGATTTTTTATGTTAAATTATCTACCTATACACTAACTCGTATTGGAAAAGAAAGTGACAAAGTATGGCATAAATGCATAATTATTACGAGTTGTTTTTTTCAAATAAATTGGACTTTTATTGTTTCCATTTTGAAGTGACATTTCACATTTACACAGATACACTGAAGATTCGTATTGTCAAAGAACTTTTTGAATAAGAAAGAGTTTTCCCACGTCACTAAATCTTGATATCTTTGCAATGTAAAAAATAGACGATTGACAAGGGTGTTGATCGATCACGTATATGGATCCTCAGGGCTATATAATAACATATACGTGATCGATCACGTTTTTGCTTAAATTAAAATGTATACGTGATCGATACTCTCGGGGCATCATAAAAACGTATACGTGATCGATCACTTTTTTGCTTCGATAAAAAATTTTGATTGAGTGGTTCGAAGCAAAAAAAATGGAAGAAAGAAAATGTGACAAAAGTTTTGATAAAAAAAAAAACGTGGCAAAAGATTTAATTAAAAAATGTGGCTTAAAAAATGTGGCAAAAGATTTGATAAAAAAATGTGGTATAAAAATGTGACAAAAGATTTGACAAAAAAAAATTTGGCAAAAGATTTGATAAAGAAAATGTGATATAAAAAAAGTGGCAAAAGATTTGATAAAAAAAATATGGTATAAAAAATATGGTAAAAGATTTGATAAAAAAAAATGTAGTATAAAAAAAGTGGCAAAAGATTTGATAAAAAAAAATGTGCTATAAAAAATATTGCAAAAAGATTTGATAAAATAAATGTGGCAATAGATTTGATAAAGAAAATTTGGTATAAAAAAAGTGGCAACAGATTTGATAAAAAAAGTGTGGCATAAAAATGTGGCAAAAGATTTGACAAAAAAAATGTGGTAAAAAAATGTGATATAAAAAATATGGTAAAGGATGACATGTGNGACAAAAAAAAATTTGGCAAAAGATTTGATAAAGAAAATGTGATATAAAAAAAGTGGCAAAAGATTTGATAAAAAAAATATGGTATAAAAAATATGGTAAAAGATTTGATAAAAAAAAATGTAGTATAAAAAAAGTGGCAAAAGATTTGATAAAAAAAAATGTGCTATAAAAAATATTGCAAAAAGATTTGATAAAATAAATGTGGCAATAGATTTGATAAAGAAAATTTGGTATAAAAAAAGTGGCAACAGATTTGATAAAAAAAGTGTGGCATAAAAATGTGGCAAAAGATTTGACAAAAAAAATGTGGTAAAAAAATGTGATATAAAAAATATGGTAAAGGATGACATGTGTAAATTTTTAGGGCCACAAGGACGATTTATGTAATTAACTCAAGGATGAATGGTGTAATTTTTTAGAGCCATAGGGACAATTTACGTAATTTATGTAATTAACTCTTGAAAGGACGACATGTGTAAATTATTAGAGCTACATGGACATTTTATGTAATTAACTCAAGGATGAATGGTGTAATTGTTTAGAGCTACATGCACGATTTATCTAAATATATGTAATTAACTTTTTATTAGATTATGTCACATCAGATTTATGACTACATTAGCAAGAATAACGATGCGTTCTCGAGTTTGTTTTTGAAAGGAAAAGAAAGAAAATGATAGGAAATAGAAAAATTATTGTGTTCTCGGGTTTTTATCAAACAGAAAAGAAAGGAAATATGAAGGATTTGATAGGAAAATTAAAAGGTTTTTTCCTCCAAAATTTTTCTCCCAAATATGGGCGGATTTGGAAGGAAATAAATTTACACCTAAACTATTTGTTACTTCCTCCGTCCCAAAATAAGTGTCTGGTTTGACTTTTCAGAGTCAAACTGGTTCAACTTTGACCTTAAATATTTTTTATGTGGTATTGAATACTTGACACAAATTTATACCATTGAAAAGTACACTAAAAACACAATCCATTTATATATTTTTCATCAACTATTATATGACACCCACAAAAATAGTTAAGGTCAAAGTTGAACCAGTTTGACTCTGAAAAGTCAAACCAGACACTTATTTTGGGACGAAAGGAGTATAAAATAAGTTATATAACCTTCATTGTTTTTATATATCTTTTGTTATAGATGTATTTCTATGTTTAAAAAAGCATAACTATAATTTTTTTCTTTTCTTTTTTTCTTTTCCTCCTAACTTGAGAACACGCCTTTGTTTATTTTCCTTTCATTTTCGTTCATTTTCTTTCAACTTGAGAACATGAAATATAAATGCAACTTTCTTTTCTTTCTATTTCTTTTCTTTACTCTTCTTTACCTATCATTTCTATTCCCACAAGAAAAAACTCGAGAACGGAGCATAAAGGTGCGTTTGGTTTATAAGTGGGATTGGAATTGGATTCGGATTTGAGAAAGGTTTGAAAGAAAATGAAATAAAAGATAATAATAATATTTTATTAAAATAATTATTTTAATCAAAATAATGAATAAAATATTTGAGTGTAAGATTTTTTTATTATTAAAGTAGTTAGTGGAAAAGTGGATTGTGAGTGAATATAAAGAGGTAGGGTCCACATTTTGTTTCAATCCACCCATACCACCCAAGTTTGGGTGGAATCATTTTTGATTGAAGATGACCCACTTTGATTGTGATAGTGTTGTACCAAACATTTAATCACAACAATCAATCCATTACTTTATAGTAAAAGTTATAAACCAAACGCCTCCTAAGAAAGTATTTGAATACTTTAGGGGAAAAAAAAGTTTGATGCCTTCAAAAGAAAAAAGTGACAAATTGGATGGCTTTTTAGACCATTTTCCCTAATCTAAATACATGTATATAGTAAACACCATTAAGTTAGATGGGTGATTAAGTACTATTACTTGATTGAGATGTCACATATCTTTGCATAGTTTCAAATGTCAATGTAATTAGTAATCTTTAAACACATCTATAAGTCTTAGATTCATAATGCACCGTCAAAGTACAACATTTTAATTTCTCATAAAGAAATCATAATTTGTAATTATAATTAAGAGAACATCCAAGATAGCGATTCAAAATTAATTATTCACCACTCATATGATATGTTGTTACTAGCTAGCTTGTTACGACCATTATTAGCCTTTATATATCCTGACACCTCTAGTTATTTGGGAAATTTATTAGATCAATTATCATACAACTAATGTTAAACAAAAATTATCATACAATTATTTGTTTTGGACTTTTAGTAGTACGTTTCATAAAATCTCTCTTATAAGTTTCAACCACCTCAACTACAAACTACTTTGACTTAATCTTAAAATATTTTAAATTTGTTGTATTTTGAGTGTAAGACAAATATAAAGCCATTCACATATTCCTCTTGTCCACATATTTTGTATGCGATTCAACATGTCTGACTTTAACAAAACTGAAAAGAAATCACGTCAACGTTTGCATGATTAGGAAAATTATATATGAGGGTCACATCAACTACTCTTGGATACTAATTGGCCGGTGGTGAGCACTCCTGATTTTCTCACAAGAGGTTTTATATTCGTAACTTGCTAGGTAAACATTTTGAAGGTGGTAAAAAACGAGACGATTACAAGAATATATTAGCCGATCGACCGAATGGATTAAGGCTTAGCCCAAGCTTTATTGATTTAGAATTTGTCCATCGTTTAAGCTTACGTATCAAGTTATCTTGTACTCTATATATATATATAAAACATTATAAATAATAAAAGCAAACGATTTACATTATCTAATATGATATCATAGCTTTAAGCATCCACCACCAAAAATACTCGACGTAACATTAACCATAACCCTAAATTTTCATCAAAGATTGTTGTTCCTATTTCTTTGGCTGTCGACATACACTTTAATACGGAGTACGTCTTTACACCTTTGTATTTTGCTCTATAAAAAACTTGCAATAAATCCAATGGCCATGATTTCATCCACACCAAACTCATCTGTAAACATTGATTAATTCATCATATATGTGTAGGAGGAAGATGGAGCGGTCATTAATTGTTCTTGATATCATTTATTGCTCTTTTTTACAACTCAACAGAATAATTCTTGCAAGTTGCAACACAACAAAACCACTAGTAGCTTCTTATTTGTATTTTTTTAAAACAATATATAGTTACAAAAACATTATTATTAATACTATTTATTATTACAGTTGTATATGCGTGTGTATAGTAATATATGCATAATAGAATAGAAATAGATCGAGTATTATATAAGGTGATATGAGTACACACAACAAGACCAACCATAGTTGGCCACATAGCTCAAAATTCAGATTCTGAGTGACTCTCCAATGGCAATGATCATCAACTACAACAAGCTCTCTCTCTTCATTTTACTCTTTGCTTCTTGTCTTGCCACCCTCATCACCTCCTCTCAAGGTTCTTGTTTCTTCTCTCTCTACTCTCTCTCTATCTCTAAATATATACATAAACACTTGTGTAATTGTGTATGCAATGTTATATATGTATGTGGACATGGATCTTGTGATAAGCTAGTAGTATTGAGAAACTTGAAAATTTTACATCATTATACAAATTAAGTTGTGAATTATATAGCTATACTGATTCACAACTTTTTCAATTTTTCTATATACATGCATTATTATTCACACTAAATTAAGCACAATTTCTTGTACTTCTCACGAATATTTAGCTTCTTATATGATTCTGACTCTATGTATGTTATGCAAATGATAATTTATGGGTTCTTGTAATTAACTCATTTTTATCTTTGGGGTTCTGGTTTTAGCTTAATTTAGATGTGGTTTGTTTGGAAAGCTTCAATTTGGTACAAAAACTTGTATTTTTACTAGAAAATGATTTAATTGATTGATGTTCTTGTTTAGAACACAACACTATTCTAGGGTTTATTTTTTATCACCTTTTCTTCCCTTAAATCATTCTTGATTGTTCTTGTTGATAGGAACATGGTAAATTGTACATGAGTGAAATAAAGTGTCAACCACTTAATTAAACAACTCATTATATAGTAAAGATAGCAAACGTTTTTGGCTATGTGAGAATAGAACTTTCTAGCTAGGTGCAACTTTGGACATGTAGGTTAAAGTTTTTGAAAAAACTTTTGTGAATCTTGTGGCACAAAATATTTAGGGTAGTTAGATAAAAGATTTATGACTGCTTTTACTTCATTTTATTTATGGGTTTGTCAAAAATGCAATGTTTAGGTATAAAAAGGAGACAACTTTGGGAAAATACATTCACAAAACCTTGTTCCAAGGTCTAATTAGTAAATTCATTTTCGCGATGTAGGTGATTACAAAACCTGGCAAACTGAGTACCCTTTTATTCGACGATCAAGCACGTTCTCCTCACCATCACCACCATCATCATCGTCATCCAACCGGGTACAAAAGGGGTATGACTACATTGTTGTAGGAGGCGGCACAGCAGGGTGCCCATTGGCAGCCACATTATCCCAAGAATACAAAGTATTGTTACTTGAAAGAGGTGGTGTCCCTTTTACTAATAGAAATGTGTCACTTTTGGCAAATTTCCATCTTACCCTTGCAGACCTTTCGGATACTTCTGCTTCTCAATACTTTGTGTCAAATGATGGTGTCTACAATTCAAGAGCTCGGGTTTTGGGCGGTGGTACTTCTATTAATGCCGGTTTTTACACTCGAGCAAGCGCAAGGTAGAAACTCTCTTAAGCTTCTTCGCCATTTATTTAGTCAATTGTCATGTCAACTTTCTTTGGTGCCAAATCTTAATTACTACTTGATCATAGTCAACAATCTTTTTCGAACTGTATACTACCGAAATCGGAAGTGTTGCTTTCTACATTAGCACATAAACGGTAAAATGTTCTAAAAAAAAAGCCAAGTAGAAGAATTTAACCTTCAAAAATAGCAATAGCATTGATATGTTCTTACACAAGGTGCACACATTGCAAGCTGGCATGCCAAAAATAACTCTTGCCATAAGAATTGCAATAAATTTTTGTGTCGTTTGTCATAAAACATTATGAAAACGCTCGTGTTTTAATTTATTTCGTTTTAGTAATAGTACTTTTTCATGTTCGAGCCATGAACGACTTTATCATGAACAAATAAAAATACAACACGTCGCAAAAATGAAATTTTTTGATGGTATTTCATGACGAAAACTCTAAATTCCTTACGTGAATCTATTTAGGCTCCTTTCATATTATTTCCATAAATGTTATTGTGCATTGATATAACATACTTACATGTAAAATTGTAAATTAAGAGTGTACATTGTTTTGTTGGTTGGTAACATAACTTTATGGATCACTAACTATTTCACCCTCATGCATTAATTTATATATACTGGCTTGTACCAATCGCATTAGTTTTCAATGTTTCAGAATTTACTCTTAGCTACATTAAGTCATTAATATCACTGATTTACCATTTACTTTTCACCTATTAATCTATCACCAGTCTAGCTACCACATTACAAAATCTGTCTTGGAAATAAGAAGAGTACTCAGACATGTAAGTATGTATACTTTGAGTATAAGAGATTATAAGAGCCTTTGTACTAATAACTTGAATGTTAGTATTATAAAGGACCCTTAAATATGCTTCTCAACTGTTAATATATTAGCTTTCATTATAAAACATTTGTACAACGTAAAGTTTATACAAACTCTTACAGTCAACATAAGGGTCAATATAAACTTTCGGAGTTAGTTTTAATCAATAATGTGCGAGTTATAAAAAAGGGGAAAAAAGAAAAAAGAAAAAAGAAAAAAAAAANAAGTCATTTTCCTAATCCAAAAGTAACATAAATAGGCATTATGGACCACCCTCTTTCTTTTAGGTTAAGTGACTTTAAGACATACAAGTTCAAATTATATGTGCATTATTGATTTGCTTTTAAGAAAACTATAGTTGGCATATGTGTTATATGACATATCTAAGTATGCTAGTCAAAACTTAAATTGTAATAGCTACAAGTTTACTTTAAGTAAATCAATATCAAATATCATCATGAAAATTTTTGGGGTCGAATAGCTAATGTTACATATTTCGTTTTCATTTAAAGTCATTGTTGGTAGAACAAAATGCTATGTTATGACAATTATTAGATTAGGAAAATGATGTCTAAGCCCTAAATGTCTCTCTCAACCTTGATTTGTTTAGTTTACTTAATATGTCTTGATGTTTAATTTAATTCCAGATGTTATAGTTTTCATACTAGTGAATAAGACCTCAAAAACAAAGATGGGGCTTTTTTTAAATCAAAACAAAAACTATTCAACATGTCATTTTTGTGTCAAAATTAATGCCAGGTGTGGTGACCTCCTACCTTATTTATTGTGAGAAGTGAGTGGTATAGTAGGTTGGTGATCAAAAGACAAATGAAACATTAAGAGTAGCATGTGAGACAATGGGTTATACATTTATTTTGGACCCATTTGTATGCACTTGGTTAAATACAATATACCGAGGGACGGAAGTAAGACACAATTTAACCAAGTGCATTTAAAAGAAATTATACAAAACAAGGAACATAATTTTTTTGGACCAGATGTATTTAGAAAAAATTCCATAAGTGTCCACGGACCCCCGAGACTCACCCTGGTTCCGTCCCTGAATATACTAAGAAGTTATTTGATTAACTTACTTAAGTTTTAGAAGATAAATTTATTTTGGTTTGTTTGTTTGGTTTTTGCAGCTACGTTAAGAGAGTGGGATGGGATGCAAAGTTGGTCAACGAATCATATCCATGGGTCGAGAAGCAAGTTGTGCACGAACCCATCTTCGAACCATGGCAAAGAGCAGTTCGTGATGGTCTTTTGGATGTTGGTGTTTCACCCGATAATGGGTTTACATATGACCATTTATATGGTACCAAAGTTGGTGGGACAATTTTTGATAGATTTGGCCGTCGACACACTGCTGCTGAGTTACTAGCATCCGCAAATCCTAAGAATATTGACGTGTTGATTCATGCTAGAGCTCAAAAGATTGTTTTTGACACAACCGGTATGCTAACTTAACTCGTGTTAATGCTTATTATTACAAAAAAATCTAGTGTTACAAGGAAAAATGAAGTATGAAGGTATTGAAATTTTGATACAGGGAAAAAGCCAAGGGCAGTAGGAGTGGTTTTTAAAGACGAAAATGGGGTTCAACATGAGGCATTTATATCTAAGACGCAGGGAAGTGAGGTTATTGTAACGTGTGGAGCTATTGGCAGCCCACAACTACTATTGCTAAGCGGGATAGGACCAAAAGCTGATCTAGAGAAACTAAACATTCCGGTGGTGCACGATAACAAATTGGTTGGGAAAAATATGCAAGATAATCCCATGAACTCGATTTTTGTTCCTTTCAAAAATCCAGTTAAACAATCACTAATTGAAACCGTCGGGATCACAAAATTGGGTGTGTACATTGAAGCTAGCAGTGGTTATGGTCAGACTAAGGACAATATTAGTTGCAACCATGGTATCGCTTCAGCTGAGGTTAGTGTGAAAGGAAAGCCTTCTAGCAACATATAACTATATATTTTTTCGTGGCGATTACTGACTATGCATTATTTGTGACAGATTGGACAACTTTCAACGATTCCTCCAAAACAAAGAACACATGAAGCGATTGCAGCATATAAAAGAATTAAGAAGGATATCCCCTATGAAGCATTTCACGGCGGTTTTATCTTGTCAAAGATTGCTTACCCAAAGTCTAAGGGGGAGCTCAAACTAATCGACACCAATGCCGACAACAATCCATCTGTCACATTCAACTATTTTAGTCACAAGGAGGATTTAAAAAAGTGTGTTCACGGTGTCCGAATCATGGAGAAACTTATAAGGACGAAACCTTTCCTCAATTTCACTCAGTGTGACCTCAAGACCGTCAACAAACTACTCAACATGAGTGTCACTGCCAATGTTAATTTAATACCTAGACACACAAATGACACAAAAAAACTTGAGCAGTTTTGTAAAGACACCGTGATCACCATCTGGCACTATCATGGCGGGTGCCATGTGGGCCAGGTAGTGAACACGGATTATGAGGTTATGGGTGTGCACAGACTTCGAGTCATTGACGGGTCCACTTTTGACCAATCCCCGGGCACTAATCCTCAAGCTACTGTTATGATGTTGGGCAGGTATTGTACAAGTTACTAATGTATTTAGTTCAAGTGCTTTTAAATTTTCAGAACTGTAAATTGTTTTATAATGTGTATAACGCGTTGATACGGTGCAATGTAGGTACATGGGAGTGAAGATCTTGCGAGAAAGATTAGGAAAAGCAAAAGGACCGCAAAGATAAAGCAGACTCGTGTGTGGTACTTGACGATCGTGTGATGGTGATTTTGAGTATTTTTTGTGTGGAGACGAACTAATTATGGTAGAAATTCTTCTAGCAATTCTTAGCGAGCGTGTAAAGAACTTAAAGCTTGCCCTACAAAGGGACTGAGAACTTTTAAGACTAAAAATTCTCGATTCCTATTGTATTCTAAGTGTTCTTAATGTTTGGCATGTGTAAGTTTGTCGGGTTTGGTTCAATCTAATTTTATTTATTTCTTTCGTGAGAAAATGTTAATTGTCTAATACATATGGATACAATATGAATGAATTGCCTATGCAAACTAGAACAAGACATCTGAGACTACTTTCTCAAAAACTAAAAATGTACCATCATGCTTAGTTAGACCAAACAAAAACTGTCAACACTTCGCAAATAAAAATGAGTTAAAACATAGAAACGAGGGATCGATGATTGACTGGAGCTATATAGAGAAACCATCGACTTACACAACTCCCGTCGGAAGGTTACACGGCAACCGAAGATCGCATGGAGTTGGTCCTTCGGGAAGAGGGCACCCGGTAAGGGGGTCAGGTTTATCTGTAGATTTAAACCTAATGGGAAAGAAAAAAAGTAGGGATCACAATGTGTTATGGTCTCTTTAGTTGTAACACCACAAGCTCGCTTGTACCTTAGCTAACATATATTTATAGCAAGCGTAGGTATGGCCCTAACTTGGTAATTAATTTGGTAAGTTGTTGCAACTCATTAGTCAAGTTAAATAATGGTTGAAAATATGTATCCCGTTAATCAAATGGCCCCTACATTATGGTTGAGACTAGGTTGCCATCGAGTCGAGCTTTATTGAGCAATTCGACACAAGCTACCTTGTTCGCGACGAGCTTTATCAAGCACTGAGCCTGAAAAACGAGCTTGAAACATTTAACGAGTCAAGCTTATAAAAGATCGGCTAGAGTATTATCGAGCTTTTAAGTTATATAAATGCTTTTATATGTATCATTTATTTTTTTAGGTCTTACATGTTAATTTACATTCGTATTAATACTTATTTATGAATCTAAGGTTAATGTTATAAAATAGCAACGTATTTATAATAATTTCTTTTTGACAATTAATCATTTTTTTATCCACGTAAATTATTACATTTTTATGTATAAGTCATAATGGTTTATCTTTAGAAATTTTCAACCGGTAGTCGTCATAAGCTTTCAAAATGTCTAAGATTTCATATGTTATACTCAAATAACAAAAAGTTATGATTTTTTAACCTGTGTGTTAAAAAACGGAGGAAAAAAAAAAAAGAAATCACGATAATCGAAGAGATTCCTATTCTCCTAACACGTCACCAAAAATTGACGAGCATTTAAGCATAACTTATGTTATGTTAGAGATTTTCACCGGTTATTCGTTATAAAAATCAAGAAAATAATAACCATATGACTTACTAAACATGAAACATGAAAGTATAAGAGCAAAAGTACTAAATTAGATAATTACATAAAATATGTTGCTCTTTTATGACATTAACTTATGAATTAATCAAACTTTTAAAGCTTGAGGTCAAGCCGAATTTAGATCTTTATGGAGCCAAGCTTGAGCTTCAGCTTCACTAAAAGCGCGCCAAGCTCAAATTGAACACAATATTGTTTAGTCTAGTCAAGCATTGTTAGCATTCGACTCGTTTGCACACCTAATCAGTACCCCTAAGTTTACTGTAGTATGTTAAATAGAGTAAAGTAGGTCCGATTAGTGTACTTCGTCTTTTTTCAGTTTGATGTCAAGAAAAATTAAGTAAATCATAAATGATGTCCTAGGCTGCTGCTAGCTTGATCTAAGAGCCTTCGGTAAGTTGCCATTCACCCTCACGTTAACTTTTAACGCACCTCGACTTAACCTCACGTTACCTTACCGCCATTGAAAGGCAAACGCACGTTAACGCACCACGTTAAGTGCTTAACGTGCGTTAAAGCCGGGTGTGTTAAAAAAAATTTACACTTTTGGCCCTTGTAATATTAGTTCCTTTTTTGAATACCAAAATGAAAAAATTACAAATTCAACCCCTACGATTTAAAAATCAAATCATAACTTAAAATTCATTATCGAATACAAAAAAATACGAACACATAAACCATCCAACGATACGCATGAAGCTTTTATATAGATTTGTAATTGTCGATAAGATCTGACTTCTCCTCCCAAAATGAAAAAATTTACACTTTTGGCCCTTGTAATATTAGTTCCTTTTTTGAATACCAAAATGAAAAAATTACAAATTCAACCCCTACGATTTAAAAATCAAATCATAACTTAAAATTCATTATCGAATACAAAAAAATACGAACACATAAACCATCCAACGATACGCATGAAGCTTTTATATAGATTTGTAATTGTCGATAAGATCTGACTTCTCCTCCCAAAATGAAAAAATTTACACTTTTGGCCCTTGTAATATTAGTTCCTTTTTTGAATACCAAAATGAAAAAATTACAAATTCAACCCCTACGATTTAAAAATCAAATCATAACTTAAAATTCATTATCGAATACAAAAAAATACGAACACATAAACCATCCAACGATACGCATGAAGCTTTTATATAGATTTGTAATTGTCGATAAGATCTGACTTCTCCTCCCAAACTTGCAACACTTGTTCCCTAATCATTTTCAAGGCGACCTGAAGTTGCAGATCCGTTTCATCATTTCTTAATAGAGTTTCTAGACCGACCCTGATAATTGGATGGTCTTGAGGCAGCTCACGTAACCTTTCAATTTCAGGAGCACGATTATGCATCTGCATTACAAAACGACTTATCTCACCTAGCAAACTATTAACCAACTTGAGTTCCTTTTCTTGTTCGTTGCGTAATCGGAAAAGAATAGATTTTTGCACCTCAGCAAGTTCGTTTGCCATTTTATGTGTTTGTTAATAGTAGTGATATTTGTGTGAGAAAATATAGTTTTGTTAACTGGTATTTATAGGAGAAAAAAAGACGTTAGACAAATAGCCGTTGGAAAAGTAGCTGTTAAGTCGTTTATTGAATTTCAAATTTGAAGCAACATTAAACCAAGTTACAAAGGATGATACAGGAAACAAATAGCATAAAACAACACACGATACAAGAATACAGCAGCCATTAATCCCTATATCTGTTCCAGATGTGGTTGTTTCTCAAAATCAACCACACGTGAAAATATTTGAATCCTTGTCCGCCATAGCGTTGTCGAAAAACGTTGAAAGCATCTTCAAGACGAATATCTGGCTCACGTGTGCAATAAACATTTAATATTCAAACGTACAGAACCTGACCGGGATAACGTTTAAATTTCAAATTCAAATTCAAGAGCGGGATAAATTTAGATTTCAAATCCAAAACAACGGCCCTATAAATAGCCATTCCCAGATACTCACGAAACACACACAAATCACACACACAAATCATACAAATTCTCTCAAATGTCTAACAACAATTCATCAGATAACTCGTCAGTATACAACACCCCGCCAGAAAAACTTTTCCCCGTATTCCCAAACGACAATCATCAATCCAACAATACACCACCAGATTTGTTTCCGGTTTTCCAGTATGACAACCCACCACCAAACACGCCACCGGAAGTTCTGTTTCCACCTCTAAATACTCCACCACACTACAATCCATCCGCAAACTGTCCACCACACAACGAGATGCCACCGGCAAACAATCCACCCTACTACAATCCACTGGCACCCTATCCACCACAAAACCAACCACGTCCATTGTCTGATGAAGAAATGTTTGCGCAGGATATGCAAGAATTGTTAAGGGTTCAAGCAGAGGAAGAGGAAGAAGCACGAGCTCGTGAGGAGTACTTACGAGGTAAACAGGCTCGGAGAAGCCGTCGTTGTGCATGGCGAATACAACATGGATTGCCCCGTATGTCAACAAGTGAAGACGATTCGAGTGCTTCGAGTCACGAGGGCTGGGTCTCGGATGATTCGTTTTACTGAATCGTAGTTTTATTATCATTGTCGTATCGTTGTTTAGGGCTTTTAATTTTCGTTTCGTTGTTTGATGTTTTAATTAATTAATCGTAGTTTAGTTAAGATGTTTTATGTTTAATAATTGTAGTTTAATTAAGATGTTTTATGTTTAATTATCGTAGTTTAATTAAGATGTTTTATGTAATTTGTGTTTTATAAATGTTTATGTTAGTTTTAAATGAAGTATTTGTTAAAAAGTGGGGTTGAAATTAAAAAATATTTGGGGTGGAGGTGAGTTATAGGTGAGTTATGTTACCGGGGTGGAAAGTCAAGAGTTAAGGTTGAAAGGGAAAATCTGACGTGGCGCTGAGGTGGCAGTGCGTTAAGTTTTAACCGTGCAGCAACTTACCACATGCTCTAATGGCTACTTATAACTTATTAAATTCAAGTACTGTGCAAGGGCCAGAGTAATCTAGGTCTAATGTAGCATTTAGTCAAGTACGTCTAGACCTAATCAAAATAATATTATGGCCTTATTTTCTAGACACCAATAACTACTAACCCTTGTTAAAAGATTAATATTGTTATGGATGGTTTTACGTTGTACACTCTTAAACACGTTTACGTTAAACAAGAACAAGTGAACAACAGTTAAAATGATACGTGATCAAATAAAATTATGTGATTGTTAACTAAACAAACCTTTAATATTTTGCTGGAAAATAACATTTTGCTAAACAAAGTAAATATCAAATTTCTTCTTTCAAAATAAAAAACATTCTTATTAATTTGGAAGATCTATGTCATTTACCTAAATTGCACTTGCAGTCTATCCACCAAAAAAAGTATTTAGTATTAACTAAAGGTGAAAATGAGACAGACCGCTCGTGAGTTACTCGGAATAGACTTGATAAGAGCTCGAAACGAGCTGAGCCTAAAAAAAATTTAGCTCGATCCTAGGTTAGAGCTTAATTATCGAGCCTAAGTTATTTAACAAACCAAGCTCGAGTCGAGCTTTAGATCATTTAAGTTATTTATCGATCCTAGGTTAGAGTTTAATTATCGAGCCTAAGTAGGAGGATTTATTAATTTTCCTTGTTAAAAGATTAATATTGTTATGTATGGTTTTACGTTTTACATTCTTAAACATGTTTAGGTTAACGTACAAGAACAACAGTTAAAATAATACGTGATCATATAAAACTACGTGATTGTTAGTTAACTAATTAAACAAACCTTTAATTTTTTGCTGGAAAATAAAATTTCACTAACCAAAGTAAATATCAAATTTCTTCTTTCAAAATAAAGAACAGTTATATTGGATGATCTATGTCATTTTACCTAAATTGCACTTGCAGTTTATCGACAAAAAAAAAGTATTTAGATAGCACCTAAAGGTGAAAATGAGACAAGCTGTTCTTGAGCTACTCGGAATATACTTGATAAGAGCTTGAAACGAGCTGAGCCTAAACAAGCCTAAGCTCGAGCCTAGGTTAGAGCTTAATTATTGAGCCTAGGTTAGAGCTTAATTATTGAGCCTAAGTTGTTTAACTAACTAAGCTCGAGTCGAGCTTTAGATCATTTAAGCCCATCACACAAACGAATCGAACACTATATATCTAGTAGAATATGTCATGAGCCCGAATAACGAGGTAAAATCATAACGCTTCAAGCTGGTCAAGCGTGAGCTACTGCTTTATAAATTTAAACAAACTAAGCTCGAGCTTTGATAAATTAGAATATGTTTACATCCAGCGTCATACTACTCTTCACGTCTTATATTAATTGTCTGTCTTATTTTAGGTCGTTAATTGTCTGTTACTTAATATATAAAGGTTTGATATCAACCTTACTAGAATGACTTTAACCAAAAATAAAATTACAAAATTAAAAAAGACCTTACGCTCTGTCATCAAGTGTAAATTGAAAATAAGTTGAATGATGAAGTAAAGAATAGGAAAGGAAGAAAGAAAAGAAAGAGGATTGAAACAAATTAAGCTTAATTGATAATAAGTTAAATGATGAAGTAAAGAATAGGAGAGGAAGAAAGAAAAGAAAGAGGATTGAAACAAATTAAGCTTAAAAATTGACATTTCTTCACAGAGAATTGCTATATCTTATTACAAAATGTTTCTGCTTATCTTTCTACACATTTGATTGAAATATCTGGAAATATGATTGGATAATACGAGGTGAGAAAATTATTGGATTGCAAGTGTCACATAAATATTTAGGTAGGATGATTATTAAGCATATTAAGTAGGAGAATTTATCATTTCCCTTTTCAAATCATCAAAGTTTGAGAAGAAAGTTGCATTGGGTGGAATAAGAACACTTTAAGACCGCATTCATCACCGCCACCTCATCAGTACACTACCTTAGTTTTCTTTCTTTACAACTAAATTCACAATCAAAATAGACCTTACTCAAATGCATATGTATACTTTATCAAAACATACACAAGATTGAGTCTTCTTTTTTCTTGCTTGAAGACACGTGCTCTATATCCTTCGTGATAAAAGATGACGTGTTATCTTTGCCTTCCTATAATTTTATACAGTAGTATGTTTCTAGAGATAAAACCATTTCCTGTGTCGAAAAACTTAAAATAAAAAAAGAATAAACTTTTTTTAGTTACTCTGGAAATAAAAATAACAAATCGTAAAATAATGAAAGTAAAGTTCTCAATCTACAAAAAGTAAGCTACAACTTTAATGTTTGGGTAAAAGCCATAGCATCCACAATGGGAAAACCACACAGAGACTTTTTACTATTACAAAAAGCTTTTTGATATGGTTTTTTGCATTGCATGACTAGTTTTTTGAAAAGCTTTTTGCAAAAGCTTGGTAAACACCAAGTCTTTCATAGAAGTCTTGGGCATTAAATGAGAGTTGCATTTAATGCATTAAATGCATCAAGTCTTTAAGACTTATGCCATTGTAGATGCTCTAAACTTATTCTATATGCTATAATTTTTTTTTTATTATCAATATTCCTAATTAAGTTCGTATTTTTTTCATTACACATAATTAAAGTCTTACTCTCTCATTTTTTAAAGTTTATATTTTATTTTCATTTTTTTTATTACTAGTATTAATTTTTTTAAGACTAATCCGAACACTATGCACATGGATCATCCATACCGCATTTTCCGGATCCGATATGACCCGAATACAACAACAAGTTGAATATTATTCATAAACCCTAGTAGTTGAAACTTGAAACCTCTGTGTTTTCTGATTTTGACTCAAACCCAAATTCATTCATTTAATAATTTGAACAAAACATGTATCGAATCGCAGCAGCATTAAATTCATCAATCAGGTATTACATCTCATTCTCATTTCATTTATATTCTTATTCATATAATAAAGTTTCAAATATTATTACCCTAGTTAATTGTACTAATTGTTTTATTTTGTAGGTCATCTACTTCAAGGAAATTATTATCAGTAAGTAGTACTACTTTCACATTACTATTTCTTTTTACATAAAAATAATTAAGTCTATTACACCACTAATCAAGTTTGTGCTTATTAAGTATTGGTTAGTTACTATCGTTATTAGTATTTTAATACTATCAGTGACTGGAGCTTGGATATAATGTGCGCGTAATTGTGCTGAAGCAGATACTTTTTTATGGAGCCTTAGTTTTGATGACTGAATGTTTCGATTGATTAATCCACCTTATCAGCGTATATGCTACTTTGGCAATTATACTGAAACGAGCTAGTTTGGTTATGTATTGATAAATCAACCCATGAGAAAAAAAAGAACACCACATAAGTAAGAAACGATCAAATTACTAAATCTAGCACCATGCGGACATTATTGTGTAAAGTTACAGAAACGAATTACAAACCTAAGTATGTTGCTATTCTATGACATTAGCCACACAACTTAACTCTACTTTTTACGAGCTCATGTTACATTCTTACATTTTTTGTTTGATTTTATGTACCAAATTAGATCATACTATCACCCTTTTTGTCACTTATATTGTACTAATGTACGGAAATTACATTCAGTGTTTAAAAGTAATCTGTTACACTTTGTTCGTAAATTTTGTTAAGGCAAATCTATATCAAAGTGGGATGTTTGGTGGTGCTTGTGTCATGTAGGCCGTAGCATCACAGTATTTGTATTCCACTCTAGTTTCTTTTATCATGAGTTAATCTTATTGCATTGGCTGATATTGATTCTGTGGCAATAATAGTTTGGATTGTCGCTCTCTATCATTATGTCCCATTTTTGTTCCAAAGTCGAAAATGTTAGAAAGGGTCTTTATCTTATTACTAGAATAAAGGTTTCGTAAAATCTGATATGTATAAAAATGATGGAATATCACATGACCATTCTAGTATGGGAAAAATGAATCCAAAACGCAACTTCTACTAGGCTGTTTTCTCGTTAAATCTAATTGATATTTTGGGAGGTACTAGATCTCCCCTACTGTTTCTAAGTGCGTCTCTTGTTTTGTATATCGTTTCTTGCAAAGAGAACAAGTTACTATAGTGTTCAACTGACGAAGTTTTTGAAATGATTGGAAATATTGGAAGGCGTCTGGTAGAGTTATTTGGAGCAGAAACTATGTTGCGAAGGATATCGAGTTTGGAACTAAGGCTCGTGCTGCAATGTTGCTTGGTGTGAACCAGCTTGCTGAAGCTGTAAAGGTCACAATGGGACCAAAGGTGAGTTTTTTGAGTCTTTAATTTTTGTATTTATTTGCAAATATCTGTATCGAACTAATAATAACCCGTCTTTTTTATATGTTGCGTCAGGGGCGTAATGTGATTATTGAGCAAAGTCATGGAAGTCCAAAGGTGACAAAAGATGGTGTTACCGTAGCAAAAAGCATCAACTTTGAGAAGAAATCCAAAAACGTTGGTGCTAATTTGGTGAAGCAAGTCGCAAGTGCAACCAATTCTGTTGCGGGAGATGGTAAATAGTTTATGCATATCATTATACAAGTATAGGGAAACTTTCAGAACAAAATCAAAAGCTTTAGTCAAATGTGTTGTTTTTATATGTATTGTGTAGAGGTGACAATGTTCAGCCCGTTAGTTTCTGAATGGGTTGATTCAGGTTATGCTTATTCTCTAACGGGCCAAAGTAAAATGAAAAACTTTTGGCCAAATAACGAAAACGGGTCAAATAGGATGAAAGTATCCTAAGTTGCTTTCATTATTAAATTGTCATTGTAAGGAAAATAGTTTTCAGTATTCAATTTAATGCACAACATATTATATAATAATGTTTCCAGTTATATGGAGAAAGGATCTTCAGGTTAACAGTTGAACAGACTTTTTTTGGCACAGTACATGAAGTAATTTGTTTGACTTGACCCGTCTTGATCCGTTACCCCTGCACCCATAAAATTGGCTCGTGAAGTGAATACATATTTGAATTAGTTTTTATTATTATGTATTGACATTATGGTATGTGTTATTACAGGTACAACTTGTGCCACTGTTTTAACTCAAGCAATATTCACAGAAGGTTGTAAGTCGGTAGCTGCAGGTGTAAACGTTATGGATCTACGAAGTGGTATCACTATGGCTGTAAATGCCGTTATAGCTGATTTAAAGAGTCAAGCAGTAATGATAAGTACACCGGAAGAAATTACACAGGTTCTATACTTTCCTTCTCATGTCTTATGCTTTAGAAGCATCTGGCCTGTTGTGAGTTTTATGACATTGGTTGTTGAGGTGGCAAAATGTACGGGTTAGGTCAGTTCAACAAAGGGTCAAAATGGGTCTGGTCAAATGGGTTGTGTCAACATAGATTTGTGGTTTTACGTAGAAAAACTTTAATTACCAAACTAGCCCACCGTCGTAATGTTAAGTGTACAAGGTTGAACCAATATAAAGTTTGGACATTCGTTTTTACCTGATATGCTACTACATGTTTGAGATGTGGTTTTTTCCACATAAATTAAATAGGAGTTCACCTTGTATGTTATAGAGAATCAAAACCCCCTCTATTATTCTTTTAATGTTTGGGATCGAGATTGAATTTAACATAATCTTGATTTTTGAGAGGCTGGTGTATAGCACACACAAATATCTTTTAAAAGAACAAGTTTGCCACGGCTGTGCGTTTCTTAATCTTGAACCTCGTGTCACCCATTATTAGATTAGGAATTCATCTTACTTGGTCCTTTTTAAAGAAATTGCTTTGTTTCATCAATAACCAAATGAGGTATCCATTTGTTTTCCTTGTGATGTTGACTTGTCTTATAGTGTTTAGCTTGCCTATACAAGTGTGACAAATACTTAACAACCTTCTTTTTAGTCATTTCTCCAAGTAAAATAGAAACATATCACATATGATAGTCTTGTAAAGGTCGTGGAAACCTTGTCTATACATACTTCTGGTTGTTCAATTATCCAGTCTTAGTGTCCGTGTTGGGGATTTCTTGTCACAAATCTCACGCCTTTCACATGATTATTTGATGTTTTCATTTGGCTTGTATCAATTATACTTGAACAAATGTTGTTCTAGAAACTTATGTCACACGAGCTTGTGTGTGGAGAAAAACACATCTCATCGAAAATAATCGAATACCTCTTAAGTGTTGATATTTCAGTATATATTATTAAATGATGATAGTTTGAAGTTTGAACAATATATTTGTTGGGCATATATTTTAGTATATATTAATTAAACGACAATAGTTTGAACGATATTATTAAACGATTGGGACGTGAAGTATATTCTTGTGATCTTGTCCCATGGACCATGTGACCTGTAATTTACCCTTGTGCTTTTATTGAAAGAATATGAGGTAAAGTATGTTTTTATTATTGATGTTCTACCTTCGAATGAAAACTGATACATTTAGATAGGATGCATAAGCTATTATGGGCAAGTGCAATCACCCTCTAATCATATTACAAATCACAGCTAATCAATCATAATATACGTCTAATCCTAAATCAATCATAGTAAATGTGAAATCAATCATAATAAATATATACAAACTAATTTTTATATGTTAATCCATTTTGAACTATATGAAATCTTAACACGACCCAGTTAATTTGACCCATATTTAAACATTTTCTCAAATTTCTTATCCCTCTTACTTGGATTAGGTAGCCACTATCTCTGCCAATGGAGAACGTGAGATTGGTGAACTGATTGCAAGAGCTATGGAGAAAGTTGGAAAAGAAGGCGTAATTACAGTTGCTGTAAGAATCTATTTAACTCCTGCCCCTGCTCATTACTTATTTTTCACTTATTGTTCTTATAAAAGTTAATTTAATTGATTTAATAATGTCAGGATGGCAATACGCTGGATAATGAACTAGAAGTTGTTGAGGGGATGAAGCTAGGCCGAGGTTACATCTCTCCTTATTTTGTGACCGACACAAAGACACAAAAATGTGTATGTATAACCTCTCCACTGCTTAGAATCTGATTGGAGTAGATATTTCATGCATTACTTGTATTTATCGATGCTGAAAATAGCTGTTTTTTTTTAATTTGTCACAAATGCATCCCTTGAAGTTAAAAAAATTAAGGGCACCTGAAAGTGCACACTTACAAAGACTCTTTCATTAGCTAACATTAGAGGTGCCAAAAATAGTTGTGATGGTCCAAAATTGGTTTGGGTCAAAACAGGTAATTTTATGTGCAAATCAAAATAGTTAAGGTCGGTTTGGGCTGACCTGCTAACACTTTTAGATGACTTTTGACCCATATCATATTTTAACTACTTTATAATAGTTGACCAGTTATTAAACCTATCCAACCGGATCTGACCCATATTCATATAAATGAGTTGAAGTTGCTGCTATACCTAGTATTCATCAATTGGTGACTTGTCTGCTCTAAACAGTACTTATTATCTGCTGCCAGTTACCGTTTCTCATATTACGTGAACATGTTCTTTGCATGTAGGCAGGAATTAGAGCATCCATTGATTTTTATTCACGACAAAAAAATTTCAGACTTGAACTCCCTTGTCAGAATCTTGGAGCTCGCTGTAGAGGTAACCGAGATAGACACCTTATACCACTCTTTAGTCAGTCTTTTGCTGATTGGTTAACATCACAAACTCACATTGATCATTTTTATTATTGTAACAGAAACGGAGACCTCTGCTAATTGTGGCAGAAGATTTGGAAAGTGAGCTGTTGGCAATGTTGATCATTAACAAGCGTCAAGCAGGAGTTAAGGTAAGCAGCTGAATTTGCTTTAGAGCCACTTGTTGATAGCTAATTTTCGCCAAAATGGTACATTTAGGTAATTGTACCTTTTTATATCCTAGATTTTTAACTGTAATTAAAGTTACGACAATGGGCTACTTTGGTAATTTAAGTTTTTCTTTACTCGTCTTTGGTAGTTATATTCTATTAGTTTAAGTTCATTTTGGTCTAATGCGGGAACTAGCTTTCTACAATGTAAATACCAAACTAGTCCATTAAAAAAAAATATCAATTGCAAGTCATGAAAAGTATGTTACTGTATTAATGAATTAGACCGTTTCAAAAAGTATGTTGCTGTCTTATGTAATTTCCCCTAGTTTAAGGCCCTATTATTACTAATCTCGTGTAATTTTCATAATAAATACTAAAGAGACGTGTGTGTGATTTGTACTTGTAGGTGTGTGCAATTAAATCTCCCGGATTTGGAGATAATAGGAGAGCCAACTTGGAAGATATTGCGGTGCTTACCGGAGGGGAGGTGAGATAAACATCTATTTTCTAATCGCGACTATAGCTGGCAAAACGGGCGGGATTATGCAGGTCTAGTAATGGGTCATAATGGATTTGGGTTGCGGGTTACAAGACGACCCAAACCGGATGAAAAAACCATCTTTGAATAACTTAGATATACCAACAAAAAAAAAAAAAAAAAAAAAAAAAAAAAAAAAAAAAAAAAAAAAAAAAGGCGAAAACAGTACAGATTCAAAAATAAGTTGGCATAGTTATGCACAAATGTCCTTTCAAAACTGGATGATATACGAGGTTTAATGGCGAAGACAGTTTACTTGTTAGCTTTTGTATTATTTTTTTGCTACCCATTGGATAAAAATAACAAGAACCATTTGTATGTAATAGGTTGCTATTATCACCTATAATAGTATAATCACAACAATGCATGTTTAGCACTTATACTTGTATTATGCAGGTTATTAGTGAGGAACGTGGATTGACCCTTAATGATGTTAGCCTCGACAAACTTGGTACAGCAAAGAAGGTTTGTGTAAATAAGTTTTTTATTAAAGCTTATTTGACCACCTTTTTGGAACATCATTAACAGTTTCATGTGTGCTAGGTTACTGTTTCACTTGATGATACCATAATTCTACATGGTGGTGGTGATAAGAAGCAAATTGAAGAAAGATGTGAGGAATTAAGATCAACTATCGAGAACAGTACCGCAATGTTTGACAAAGAAAAAGCACAAGAAAGGTTGTCAAAGTTGTCAGGAGGCGTAGCAGTTTTTAAGGTATGTATATTTCATGTAATGAAAGAACCTTCTTTTTTAAAGAATTACATTTATTTATTTTTCTTTCAGGTTGGAGGTGCTAGCGAGGCAGAAGTTGGAGAAAGAAAAGATAGAGTTACAGATGCTCTTAATGCTACACGAGCAGCTGTTGAAGAAGGAATAGTTCCAGGTAATGATAACAATTTTGAATCTTTCAGTTTTGAACCTTTCAAATATTGTTTAGACTAAGTATGGGGTTAATTGGGTCGGGTAACGGGTTGAATTAGGTAAAGTTTTATAATATTTAATTTATTAAATATGGTTAACAAAAACTGTATGTTTTATTTATTTTAATAAATGGCTCTAACTTTTTACCTCTGATGTAACTTCATATGTAGGTGGTGGGGTTGCCCTTCTTTACGCTACTAAGGTCCTTAAAAGCCTTCAAACAGCAAACGAGGACCAAAGAAGAGGAGTTGAAATAGTGGAAAATGCCCTTAAGGTTTTCTTTTTAGACTTCATTCAATTTTGTTGATTATCATTAAATATAAGACTATTTCTGTCTATAATGATATAATCATCCATTTTTCTTCTTTGTAGGCGCCTACGTACACGATCGTCTCAAATGCTGGTGGTGATGGTGCGATGGTTCTTGGCAAGTTATTGGAACAAGATGATCTTCATTTTGGATTTGATGCTGCCCAAGGTTTGTAAAACATATTGCTTTTATACAAATCGGGTTGTTTGTGAACGGTGTGTTTGGATTTGTGTTTCTGAATGTTTTGATAATCAATGCTCACAGTAAATTTTGGATTTGTAATGTGTTCAAAACAGGCAAATATGTTAACATGGTGAAGGCTGGAATCATTGATCCTCTAAAAGTTGTGAGAACCGCTTTAGTAGATGCTTCCAGGTAAGACTATTTACTAACAAGTCCTTCGTTCCATAAAAGAATGAAATATTTACATTTATTGCAAGTTGTAAACCTAAAATTAGTTTTTTAGCCATGATCAATGATTATAACGGAAAGACAATCATATTTGCAAGGTATATTATAAGTGGCAAATGGATAAGTCTGATGGGTTGTGAAACGGGTCAAAACGGGTTCAGTTGACCTGCTAAAACTTTGTTGTCGTTTTTAATCTCACAACGAATTAATATACTAACCCTGATTACATAATTTTCGTATTAAAAAAACAAATTTAGGAGCTTGTAAATACTTTTCTGTAATTGGTGGCAAATGGGTTGGTCGGGATGGTAACGAGTTGGAATAAAGTTGGTCAATTTACATAAATGGGTTTTTAACTTTTTGGTCTTTTAGTCAATTGATCAAGTGTTGTCATTATGTTGCATCTTTTTATTTGCTAACAAATGTTGTGGTTACTATGTGCAGTGTCTCGTTATTGTTAACAACCACTGAGGTAGCCATTGTGGACCGTAAAGGAGAGAAAAACCCACTTGCAAATCGGATGCCAAATATGGACGATATGGGGATGGGATTCTGATTGCAAGCGAGAAACTTTTTACGTGCTAATGCAAACATGTGGGCAATTACGCTTGCATATATATTGAACATGTACCAAATTTTGATGTTACCATTTGAAACATGCAATTGAGATCGACAACAATTTCTAAGATGATGTGTGTTAACTTATAATTGGAGTTACGGATCTATAGTTATGCGTAGATTTTCTTTTGGAAGATCGTGTGATGCTCAAACATTACTAATTGCATGTGTTCATACATGTACTTGTCACAGTTTTGTGTTACGGAGATGTTAGTCTTAACTGACGTAAATTGAACTGCTTTTAATTGGCAAAAAAGCTGTACCCGAAACAAATTTGAAGCTAAAATAGTAGAAAGGTAAAAGTGTGTAACTCACTTGAAACCAACTCGAACAAAACCAGCATTTTGAAAATTATTTGATTGATAACTGCAATAATACCCAGAAAAAAGGAAAGAAAGAAAAAAAAAAAAAAAAAAAAAGGTCTTAAAGTGTCTATCCTCACTGTTCATCTTACCTCTCGAATCAGTATCTCTGATTAAAACCGACTGTTCTTCTAAACTTCATACTCGTATACTAGACTCTTCAAATGTCTATCGCTTATTCTTAATGGTGTCGTTTTCTTTGCTGTATTATGTCACTTCTTGTATATCTATATATATGCTAATGACAAGAAGCAGGGACGTTGTGCTCGAAAACAGGTATAAATCCTTGTTGCTACTGCTAATAAGTACCACAATTTGTGAGAGTAAACAATGTAGCAGCACTCTTGAGATCATGGTCTTCGTTGTGTTGTTGGTATGATGATACATTGTCTTCTTTTGTGAAGAATGTAACGTTTTCTTCCTTCGTCAAGGCTTTGTGATTTCCTTCGTTAAATAGTGTCTCGTCACTGTATGCCAAAGCAAATACGATTGTTTAGAATATGATCACTCATTAAGAAGAATATGAAATAAAATCGGTATACGGAATACACTAGAAATCTAATTCAAACTTGAGGTTCGTATACTAAGAAGATCACACACCTTGGTTCGTTTATTTCATCAAATTCAAATTTAAACTCGTGTCTATCACCCGCCGGAATCTCATTGATCAGTTTGAAATCCTCACATTCATCTACCGTCGGCTTCCCTTCTAAACAAACTGCGGAAGAGGATGGCGAGTTATTCACCGTGGCCCATGAATTTATCTCTTGAAGTTGCAAAGCATGTTCATCTTGACAATCATCATCCTTTAAATCCTCTTCTCCCAAAATAAATTGATCATGATCATGCTCATTTTGTGGCATTTGACCAAGGTCGAGATCAAGACCATGATGTTGGTAGTTATCGTTATTGTTATTGTTATTATCAGTATTATCCAATACAGTGGATGGATCATCATACAAATTGGGGTCGTCTATTGCAACCCCATCAATCAAAATCTGATGATTTTGGTTTTGGTTTTGATTTTGCATGGCATGAGCTCGACAAACAGTGAGCTGATGCAAAACAAACTCCAACTCGGCTCGTGAGAACTCAATTTGGCGCTGGAGTTCTCTAATAATCCTATAACACCCACCGACTGGGTCTTGAGCACGAACATCCGATTGATATATAATCGTTCTCATAGCTTCGTCTTTTTGTGGTGGATCAAGATCACGTATTATTTTCGTAATATTACTAACACCAAATAACTTATGCGCGTTTTGAAATTGCCTTTGCCGGTCATGCGGAAAATAGGGTGCAAGAATACAATCCGGGGCACATTTTCGCCGTTGGTACCGACACGCGGCACACGCTTGTGTGGTAGAATTTGAACGCGTGGTGGTGATAGTGGATGCTGATGATGAAAGGTGGTGGTTGTGATGGCGATGATTAATGTTTTTGTTATGATTAAAGTTGTTGGTCATAATTGGTTGTCAATATAAGATTATTTTTTAGTGCGGGTGCGCTTCCTGAGGAATTGGAATGTTTCCGACAAAGAGACAATTATGGGGGTTTATTTTTTTTAAGAGATTGAGGTGGGATGTTTAACACGTGATTAAAGGTTTTATTTTGTGTTTTGGGTTTAAATTTGTAGTATACGTGTGTGGTTAAAATGATTAGTGAAATGTTTGTTCGAAATTGATGGTAACTTCTTTTACTATTTCTTTTGGTATATTCTCTATAATCAACAACTTTTTACATTTGTACAAATTATTATTTAAAAATGTTACTAATTTGTCACTTTTTCGAGTGTTGTGTATTAAATTTTATTATTATTATTATTATTATTACTATTATTATTATTATTATTATTATTATTATTTAGTCCGAATTTAAATTTTGACATTTGTGTGTGTTTTGCTCATGTAGAATGATCATTTTACCCTTCGATTTAATGTAGTGTGGTTAAAAAACTCAAAGGTATATACTATATAATAACAAAAAATAAAGTTCAATACACACAACTTGAAAAAGTACAAGACAATTACATTTTTAAGTAATTATCTCTTAAATCTATAACTTTCACTTGATGAATATACCAAATACAAATGGTTATAAAACATGTAAACAAAAGGTCAAGAGTCTTGCTTCTATAAGTAGCATTCTTTTTAGCAAATCATAATAAATTTCTAGTGATTATTTCTTTAATCACCTTTAATAATGATTTGAAACAAGTTATCGTAAGATATTATGTCAATGTGTCCTCAAGTCTTTTGACTACGTATGTAGATGACAGGGAACACGATTATGCGAACATGGGTATAAGTGAATATAGGGCAAACTTATCAAACTTATATCGAGTTCAGGACTGGATACAAGATATATCTCAATGTATACATTGTAAAGTTTTAGGTGCAATGCATCATAGGATGACAGAGGCTGCAGTGGCACCTATGTTTAAACCGCCTGCAGCTTTAGCAGCTCGTGCTATCTTAGCAAATGCGGCTATACCTCCAACTAGTAGAGCCCTTAAGGCGACTGTCAGTTTTACACTCATATCTTAAGTAGCCTGCAATATATCAATACTAGTTCGGAACCGAAATTCACATGTTCTGATACATGGCAAATGTGATCAAGTCTCATTAAAAGGTGATCTTCACATGATAAGAGAGACAATAATACAAGCTACTTATTATCTAAAAGTTACTAATTTTCACACAATAAGAAAGATTTGGATGATGCATTGAGCTAGAGGTGAAATGAGTCAGCGGCTGAGTAGGAATTTATGGTGATGATGTTTGATTTGAAGGTTGCTTTGTCGGTTGTCGTTATCTTTCTAATTAGGTGAATGGTGGTTATGCATTTCATGCTGAGTATTATATCTTTGCAGCCCATCCGGTCCAACACTTTGTCAAGTTTTTCCATGTTTAAGATAGGATAGATGAAGATTTCTCACTTAAATGAAATAGTTGTTTCGATAGTGTTTGTTACAATGAATTTGTGGTGTGGTTACAGATACTCCGTAGGGGATCTTCGTATCTAATTTCGGCGTCACTTAAAAAATTATACAGGAATTTAGTATAGGTATGTTTAGGTTCCTTATTATTGTTTTTTGTTGAAAACCAAGAAAACTTCATAACCCACATAGGTTAAAGAGGAGAAATGATTCTACCTTATATACCAAGGTGTATTTACATCATGCATGTTGGAATTAGTATGATGCTTTCACAGTTGTCCTTGGGTTTATGTGGGACAAACACTTAAACTTAGACGATGAGTGTGAAAACTTGTATCAACTCTTAACATTTTTGGAGAAATGCGTTTAAATTTAATTTTTCCTTCATCATTTAATATGATGATGATATAATCGTGTGATAATTGCTAAGTATTAAATTTAATTTTTCCTTCATCATTTAATATGATGATGATATAATCGTGTGATAATTGCTAAGTATTATAATGAATGGATCAAGTAATGGAACATCAGATGTCACATATGTTTTGTTTCGTGTTTTTTTTTTTTTTTTTTTTTTTTTTTTTTTTTTTTTTTTTTTTTTGAGATTAAATTGCAATCACATCAGTTGATTCTCGAGCAATATCTTACCTATGCATCTCTTTTGTTCCACATTGTTTGGAACATTGGGTTTGTGGTACATGTGGGTGATAGAGTACTCTATGGGGAATCTTAGTTTCTAACATCATCGTCACTTAAAAAGTTATACCGGAATTTAGTGAAAAGAGTAAGTCCAGGTACCTTATTAGTATTGTTTTTGTAGTGAAAACCAAAAGAACATTCTATCCCACATAGGTTAAAGAGGAGAAAAGATTCTAACTATATACCAAAGTGTATGCGCAACACCCTTGTTAGAATTAGTATGAAGATTGCTACTCTTAATGTAAATCGAGGGACAGCCATATATTGCAACTTGATTATGGTGGACTACGCAAATAACGAATGTATCAACTAGCAGAACATCTCATCTCAACTATTTTTTTCTTTGCTATGATTAAAGTGCAATTACATCAGTTGATTCTCGAACAATATCTTACCTATGTATCTCTTCTGTTCTCTTACTCTCATGACAAAGTCGTTTTTATATTGTTTGGAACAATGAATCTGTGTTGCAGGTTATAGAGTACTCCACGAAGGATTTCTGAATTGCACAAAGACTTAAAAATTTACACTGGAACTTAGTACCGATTATCAAAGTAGATTTAGAAGATAGATGATTTATTGTGAACACATACTCTGTGTTGGTTACAACACTACAAATGCACAAGTCAAGGGTATTGCTAGGTACTTTATTGCTTTTTGTGATGAGAAATTAATCGTAGCTAAAAGATAAATTGTTCAAGACTAAATTGGCAAACAAAACATATCTAGTTCAAAAAGATCACGAGAGAGATTCAAAGTCATGACCCATAACGGGCATGAATACCTGATTGCAAACTACATACATCTTTATACTAAATTATCGTTAATACTACGAGTGTATATTATCAATTCAGCCGAAATAAAATCATTCTGAAATTGTATGGTAGGACTAGATCCTCAAAAGTTTACAAACATATTAGATGAGAAACCACCATGACAGGATTATTCAAAAACGCATCCTATCTAACTGTATAAATCCCTTCATTTGGATGCTTATTTAGCGTCTTGTTTAGATCCTGACATTGTGGCACCCGCAGCAGCAGTCACAACAGCTGCAGCAGCACCTAGCTTTACACTGCCTGCAGCTTTAGAAGCTCCTGCTATCTTAGCAAAGGCGGCTATACCTCCAACTAGTAGAGCCCTTAAGGCGACTGTCGACTTTACACTCATGTCTGCAATATACCAATACTAGTTCAGAACCGAAACTTACATGTTCTGATACATCACAGATGTGATCAAGTCTCATTGAAAGGTGATTTGCACACAACAAGTGAGACAATCATACAAGTTATTATCCAACAGATAACGGATAACACTTTCTTTTCAACAGTGTGTAAGCTACTAATTTTCACACAATAAGAAAGTTTTGGATGATGGGTTGAGCTAGAGGTGAAATGAGTCTGCTCGGTGAGCTGACTAGGAATTTGTGTGGTGATGATGTTTGATTTCAAAGTCAGTTGCGTCGGTTGCAGTTAGGGGTGTGCAAAAAACCGAAAAACCAAACCTAAACCAAAAAAACCGAAGAACCGAAACAAAAAAAACCGAAACCGATTGAAAAACCGACAGTTCGGTTTCTATATTTTGAAAAAACCGAAGTTTTTGGTTCGGTTTGGTTTTAGCATTAAAAACCGGCCAATAGAAACTGAACCAACATTTCAAGTCAGAATGCGTCTAAAACCGAACCATATCATGTCGAGCAACTACTCTTTGTTTTATATGCTTCTTGAACATGTCATTTAGGATGGATAATAAGTTCTCTTCTAGGGTGTTTTCTGTTTTTATTAGGTTTTGTTTGTTATTATTGTGTTGCTCTATGACACATAAACAACTCTTTTTTGGATTTTATATGGTCATTTGTTTCTTATCGTCGTTATTGTGTATTTTGTTTTTCTGAATGGTTGTTTGGATTGTTTCTTTAAAGCTGTGAAGGTGTTATTTTATGATATATGTCAAATCTACTTTGAAAAAGCAAAGCTCGAAAGATCGTATAGAAACCGAAAAAACCGAAAAATCAAACCGAAAAAAACCGAAAACCGAAAAAACCAAACCGACACAAAACCGAAACCGAATGGTTTCTAAAAATCAAAAACCGAAATATTTCGGTTCGGTTTCGGTTTTATACAAAAACCGAGCCAAACCGAACCATGCTCACCCCTAGTTGCAGTTATCGATCTAAGGCCAATGATGGTTCTGCATTTCGTATCAAGCACAATTTTTTTGCAGATCACGGGGTCTAATGAATGCGAAGTGTTAGGGTGGACTAAGCAATTAATGAATGCATCGAGTAACGGAACATATGATCTCACCTATGTTTTTTCTTTTGATAAAATTAAATTGCAATCACATCGGTTGATTCTCGAACAATATCTTACCTATGTTACTCTCAGGACAGAGTCGTTTCCCATATTGCTTGGAACAATGAATCTGTGTTGCGGGTGATAGAGTAACAATACTCGGTATTGGTTATAACAGTGTAATGCATATAAGTCAGAAGTTGCTATTTTCCATGAGAAATTAATCAGCTAAGACGTTAAATTGTTCACGGCTAAATCGCTACTTTATGCAAACAAAACATATATAGTTAAAAAAGATCACCAGAGAGATTCGAAGTCATGTCCCATAACGGGTTTAATACTAAATTTTCGTTAATACTACAAGCGTACATCATCAATTCAGCTGAAATAAATCATTCTGAAATTGTATGGTAGGACTAGATCCTCAAAAGTATACAAACATATTCGATGAAAAACCACCATGACAAGGTTATTCAAAAAGGCATCCCACATAGATTAAAAAGAAGAAATGATTCCATTTTATATACCAAAGTGTGTGCACAACATCCGTGTTAGAATCAGTAAATGTTAAACCTGTTGATAAGCATATACTGAGAACTTGGTATAAAATCTTAATATTTTTTAATTCAATTAAATAATTACAAAAATGTTACGACTACACAAATAGTGAATGTATCAAGTAAGGGAACATCTGATCTCAGCTATGTTCATGGCCAATGGTGGTTCTGCATTTCGTGTCGAGTAATTTTTGCATATCATGAAGTCCAATACATCGAAAAGTTTTTTAAGATCGGGGTAGATGAAGATTAGCTTATCTAGCTAGATTGTAAACGCTTTAGTTAACTTTGGAACAATGTATCAAGTAACGGAACATCTGATCTCACCTATGTTCATAGCCAATGGTGGTTCTGCATTTCGTATCGAGCACAAATTTTTTGCATATCATGAGTGTTGGACTTGAAATAATCAAGAAACATAAGTCTTTAAAGTATAAGGACCATATATGTATTATAGATAGTTATTAACTGTATTTCTGTACTGTAGGATATAACGTTTGATGCATAACCCTTAGGAAGAGTCACAACGGTTCTCTAATACCGTTTGACATAGTATATATACATATCATTGTAATCGTTTTTTAGTGTGGAATATTAATAATAAAGTGTCGTTTACAGAAAGTTCCCACCCCCTCTGTTATACAAACGAGTCACTGCATCAGATGTGCATACTCATACTCTTATTGTTTTTTATTATAAAGTTCATCTATGATTGATCCAAGATCCCCTAAAGGGCATGGCAAAAATGAGGTCCAATACATCGAAAAGTTTTTTAAGATCGGAGAGATGAAGATTAGCTTATCTAACTAGATTGCAAACACTTTAGTTAACTTTGGAACAATGTGTCACTTATATATGTTTGAAAATGATAGGGGATCTTAGTTTATTACATCGTCACTTAAATTTTTTTTACAGGAATTTGCTATAAAGAGTAAGTTTAGGTACCTTATTAATGTTTTAGGTACCTCATTATATACCAAAGTGTATGCACAACAACCGTGTTAGAATCACTATGAAGGTTCCGTGTATGTGTGTTTCTGCGTTAATGTCAAACGCAAAAATCTCTTGTACCTGGAAACTTGATATTAAGTCTTAATATTTTTGGAAATGCATTTAATTGTTGCAAAACACTTGTGATAGAATTAGTAGAATTAGTATGAAGCTTCTGTCTATGTTCTTTCCTATGTTTGACACTACACTACTATGTTTAATGTCAACAGGGGACGAAGTCATAAACTGAAGCTTGATTATAAAAACTCTTTAATATATTATATAATATATATTATATATACTAATATATATACTATATATTATATATATAATATATGATATTTTTTTTTTTTTTTTTTTTTAAAATTTTTTTTTTTTTTTTTAAAAAGAAAATATATATTATATATATTATATATTATTAGGGGTAAATTAAAATAAAAAGACAAATATCCTAAAAGAGTAAAAAGAATTTTTTTTTTTTTTCAAAAGTCTCGAAAAAATCCAAAAAAATTCCACAAGATCGGGTATGTTGGTGTATAAAACTTTTGTGAAAAAGTTTTTCTAATTTGAGTTTATACGTTTTTTTTTAATGCACCAAAAACGAAATTTTAATGCGCAAAAAAATTTGATGGCCACAAATTTGTTTTAACTTGTTAGTGATTTGCGCAATGTTTATTTTGATTAAAAAAAGTCAAAAGGAAGTTTGGGGGTGCAAAAAAACGAATTTTTTTTGATGCCACAAAAAATCGATTAAATGTAACCAAACGTATTTTTTTTCATAATTTTTTTTTCGGATAAAGATCCAACTTTTAGAAAAAAAACTTTCCTTCACAAACTTTTTCCATGCCCACCAAAACATACCCGATCTTGTGAAATTTTTTTTGGAGTTTTTTCATTGAATTTTTTGAAAAAAAAAATCTTTTTTTACTCTTTTTACCCAAAAAATTTCCTTCGTTTTATTTGAATTCTTATCCCTATAAAAAAAAAAAAAAAAAAATTATTTATATATGTATATAATATATATATATATATATAATATAATATATATTCAATATATATTATATTATATATTATATATATATATATATATATATTTAATATATATATATATTATATAAAAAATATATGTATATATATAGGCGAAATGGAATCTAAGTAAGAAGAAAAAAATAAAATTTTGGAGAGGAGTGAGGAAAAAAGCTTCCCAAACCACAACAATTTCCAAATCAAGAGGGGAGGAAAATTTAAGGGGAGATGCATCTATTTTTGTAGAGTGCATCTTCCCAAATGTTGTGGTTGCTGGGTGTTCCTTCTCAAATCCTTCTCATTTTAAATTTTTTCTTCTCATTTTGATTCCCTAAACTCTATATATATATATATATATTATATATTATATATATATATATATATTATATATTATATTATATATATTTATATAGTTATATTATATATAATATATTAGAGTTGAAGATCTAAATAAGATCAAAAATTAAAAGTTGTAAAAATAAGACCCTTTGAATAACCAATAAGATTAAGACATTTGGCAATAAATTTAAAACACAAGAAAAAAAACAGAAAATTGTTAAAACGAGGACGGCTGCAGGCCGCCGCGTTGCGGCGGGGCGGTGATCTTTCAGCAAATTTCCGCGTTTGGCTGCTTCCTAAATGAAGCGTTTGGTTTATCAGAAAACTCTAGTGATGTTACTACAAAATGCAACAGCGACAAATATTTGTCAACAAAAACAGACCCATCAGAGCGCTAGATTTCATTTGACAGCTCAAAGTATACACTCTTCAGAATTCAGCATACATAAAAGTTTGTATATTACATAACTAATGCTTTAAATTTGCAGTTTAATTTTCATTTTGTTACAAAGTGTTGACTAAACATGTCAATAAGTCAGTACCCAAAAAACATTTTAAGGTAACTTTGCTGCACAAATATTCAGCAACCGATAAGCCTTTTAAGCAAACAAACGACTCCTAAGCTTGTACAAAATTGCATAAAATTTCTGCAGACAATGACCAGGTCTCGTATGTTCATCTGTTAATAAATAATATAATTTGGAATACCTTATTCGCCGGCTGAATGTCCAACTATCCAATACCTGAAAGTTGAAAACATTTTTCCGATATCAAAACAACGCTTGGTTACAATGTCCGAAACAGGTATACTCCAATAAGTGATCGAACTCGTAATGCCATAAGTAACCATAAAAAGTCGAAGTTCTATTTGTTCTATATTGTTACCAGTAGATGGCGTAGCTACTATTGATTTATGGACAACAAAGACTTAAGAGTTAGTTTTGGTTTCACTAAATTATCATATATATCTGTAAACACTAAATAGGTGTGCATATATTGTTGATGGGTTTTCATTTTTCGGTTTGATAGTTCGTGAACCTTCATCCTGCGAACTCGATATCGACTCGTAAACACCAAATATATATGCAAAATTGAGTTATCTATAAAGCTATCTTTTCGTGTACTTGGTGTTCACATACTGAAAAGACATCAAAAGTCCTTACTTTTAGTGTACTTTGCGATAGGTTGGCATTTTGGTTGTCTAGCAGTGGTTTGGTAGAGTGTTTTGTTCGTAACTCCACTCTGATGATTAACATCCATTTTACGACGCATCCCTGTATTTAAAGATTATGAATAGACATGAGAATCCAAAAAAGATCACAATAAAACTGGATGCTCATAAACATCCATTTCTCTCATAAATTCGTAGGTGATGTAGACCAATTAAGAAAGTATGTAATCAGTTCGCAGAAACAAAATGATCAGCACATATTACATGGTACCTGAAGATACCCGGAAAATTGGTTTTGGGTAGCCCGTCTGCATAATACACATTCCACAATCCTCAACACCCGACACCTTAAACCCGAAATGATGCCATCATATTCATTTGACTGTCTAGAAACACGGAGAATAAACCTTTAGTCAACGTGGCTGCAATTATCTGCAAGAAAAATGAGGACTGAAAAAATAAAATGGAGTGCGCGTGATCCACAAAAATACTGTGACTGAAATCTCAAGTTATTCTCTATCCTATAGTGTTACCCATTTGAATCATAAGAGATACAACGTAATCCAAAATGAGCTAACATTGCAACCTTTAGTATATGTGGATCTATACTTGTGCTTGTTACCTTTTTAGTTGTGTAGTAAGTTTGTTATCAAAGACGAACCAATAGTAATGATGGCGGATGTTTATGCAAATATGTTACAAAGAATGGGCATACCTGCGGGAAAGCTGTCACTCTACACAACTCTTGGAGGAATTCGTCGCCTAGCACCCTCGAATGCATTTACAATTGGGACGTAAGCGTATCTCCTGTATCAAAACAGAATAAGCAGATAAGCAATTCGAAACACCCGTAAAGAAGTAGTATGTTTGTACTTACAATACTTGTTTCCTGCAACAGACCAACCAAAGAATGACTTAAAAGAACACAATTTCAGCTGGATAGAACCCTTTTCTGGAAGCAACAATTGTCATTGGCTTCCCACTACAAACTCGTACCTGAAATATAGTAGACATCAAGAAAGGTTGTTTTAGTGTCTCATATAGACATCAGCAGCATGAAGGTGCCTAACATAATCATAATCATCAGCAAATAGAAGACGAATTGAAGCTACAAACTTAGAGGAAAGAAATACCTCAAATAAGCTTAAAAGTGACATCATAACCAATAAACCTTTCAATCAGATTCGTTTTTTTTAAAACGTGTATGCCAACGATTAGACGAAACTAAGAATCATATCAAGGCGAACCTCAGTTTAGTAACTAAAAACATTTTTCATGTACTTGTCTATTCTGTTATATTGCCAAAAAAACCCAAACTATCTAAAAATCAGTTTACAACTTGGTATATTAAAGATCCACTATCTAAAAATCAGTTTCAGGTGCAAAAGAGCAACAGATTCAGAAAAATCAGTTTGATGGTATTTGGAACTTCACCATAGACAATGAAGCCAATGAACCGCAACCCGCCGAAGGAATCCTATACGGCTTCCATCCCATATTCTTTTTACCTTCAACCTTTTCCTACAAAACACTAAAAACAAAAAATATTAGGGGGTGTTTCTTTCAGCTTATTTTAGGGCATATGAACTTACATGTAAATAAAAATTACACTCCAATCGTATGGCTTCATTGGTACCTTTAGTTATTAAATTCATATTTCTACGCCCAACAATCCTTCTAGCATGTAATACATATTAACCGTATATGTTATTGCATAAACATAGAAAAAATAAAAAAATTTCCGGTTTGATGGGAAAAAAATTAGGATAATTACCTCTTGAACCTTGTCACAAACCATGGCGAACTCCGACGGAGGCCAACTCAACTTCAGTCACCATAACCCCCGCCGCCTCCCTCAAGCCAAGTGAGTTGACCCATCTATGAGCACTCCTTTTTATAACAACTATCTAACCCTAATAATAACCAAGCCTTAAACAAAACACAAAAACTGAAACTTTAGAAAGAAAAACGGAACCATAACGGAACAATCTAAAAAAAAAGATTCTGGAAACCTGAAGGGGCGGTGGATTTGTCAGAAGCTCGAGACAAAGAAGATAAGTATGAATATGCAGGCGGTGGATTTTCAGAAGTGGCATCGTTAATGTCAAACGGCGAAAAAAAGGCTAAGATGTTGGGCTGGACAGCAGGAATGGGCTAAGCGAAAAGAAGCAGGGATCAAAACGACAGATGTGTGGTCGTTTACTGCCCTCACATTATATATATAGTAATTAATGTGTATAGGCTGAAGGGTATTTTAGTAATGTTAACAAACATCAATACCCTAATAACTATCAATCCCTAATAAACATATTATTAACCAGCCTCCATTATCTCATCCCTCCCATCTCTCCTCCATCCCGTCTTATTTTCCGCCAACCAACAAGATGTCTTCGAAAATGATGAACATGCCCTTTGCGTGTTTCGTGGCTGTGTTTCAATTCGTTGCTGTGAATGATAAATAACAATTTTCGAGACCCTTTGTGTGTTTTGTTGACCAACCGCCACCACCATAATCTGAATTCGTGGCCACATCATTTAACGGTTGTCGATTTAATACATGTTTATCAAGGGTGTCGGTGTATCAAGGTATTTTTATTTGATACATGGTTATCGATTTTGTGTTTGTGTTTGGTTATCGATCTTGGTTCAAGGTGATATTGGGTTTTTCATTTCTCAATTTATAACTGGTCAAATTTTCCATCTCCACTACTTCCATACATTGAATGAGTTTTTTTCTTAAATGTTTGAGTTTATCGGGTTGCCCCATGCATTTGCTAATCTATCAGTGTAAAAGCAATGAACTAAGTTAAGCAATGAACTTGGTAATATTTTATTGTATTTTAATTTGCAGAGTACATAAATAGTTGTGCTGCTATAGCCAAATCTATTTTGTTAACTTTGCATAGTGCATTTTATATTAAAAATTAGGGATGGCAAAGTGGGTGCTGCTTTTAGTACCATGTTCAAACGGGTGGGTGGTGGATCCGTACCTTCATTATTTTTTGCTAAAAGATACGAGTATATCATTTTTTTTTTCGTGTCACTTTTTTTAAAATATTAATGAGTATTTTAGTTTCAATTATAGTTTGATATATGTCACTTTTTATGATCCGCCAGGTGTTGTTGTCGCCGGAGTTCGCCACACCGCCGCCTTCTGCCACTTGTCGCCGGAGTTCGCCACACCGCCGCCTTCTGCCACCGGATCAGCTACTGTCACAGTAATTTGTAAATGTAAATATATTTTTAATGTACCTAATGTATCATTATATGTATCTAATGTATCTCCTAAATCCTAATGATAATGCATTTTTTATGTACATGATGTACCAATACATTTTCCTGGTTATAAATATATTTTTTAATGTACCTGATGTATCTGCTCTTGGTGGTCTGGTGTATTTGTTACTCCCTAATATAAATATATTTTTAATGTAATTGATGTATCACCTTATGTATAAAAAAAACGTGCACCTCTTAAAAGTATAACAAAAAAATGTCAATATTTGGATGTACATTCTCCAAAATACCCTTAAAACACTATTTAATTACTAGAATGTCACTCATTTAATGTTAATCTCATCTAACATCAATTAATAGATCCAACGGTGTAGATTAGTTCTTACTTTTACAATTTTAAGATTGATCTCACATTAACCCTCCCCTATATATATATATATATATATATATTTCTTTCTTTCTTAAATTAGTTATCATGTTGCAAACAATGAATGTATCAAGTAACGGAACATCTGATCTCACCTATGTTTTTTTCTTTGCTAAGATTAAATTGCACCGGCATCGGTTGATTCTCGAACAATGTCACCTATGTTTCTCTTCTATTCTCCTACTCTCATGACAGAGTCGTTTCCATATCGTTTGGAACATTGAATCTGTGTTGCGGGTGACAGAGGTTTAATACTCGGTATTGGTTCTAACAGTGCAAATGCATATAAGTCAAAACCACAACAGCTTCCTATCCTGCAGTTTCTAGCAAAATAACAGAAGTTGCTATTTTCCATGAGAAATTAATCGACTAAGTCTAAAACGATAAATTGTTCCAAGACTAAATTGCAAAATTATGCAAACAAAACATATATAGTTCAAAAAGATCATCAGAGAGATTCGAAGTCATGACCCATAACGGGCATGAATACCTGATTGCAAACTACATGCATCTTTATACTAAATTATCGTTAATACTACAAGCGTACATCATCAATTCAGCTGAAATAAAATCGTTCCGAAATTGTATGGTAGGACTAGATCCTCAAAAGTTTACAAACATATTAGATGAGAACCGCCATGACAGGATTATTCAAAAACGCATCCTATCTAACTCTATAAATCCCTTCATTTGGATGCTTGTTTAGCGTCTTGTTTCGATCCCGACATTGTGGCACCTGCAGCAGCAGTCACAGCGGCTGCAGCAGCACCTAGCTTTACACCGCCTGCAGCTTTAGCAGCTCCTGCTATCTTAGCAAAGGCAGCTATACCTCCAACTAGTAGAGCCCTTAAGGCGACTGTCGGTTTTACACTCATATCTGATGTAGCCTGCAATATACCAATACTAGTTCAGGACCAAAATTGACATATTCTGATACATAGCAAATTTGATCAAGTCTCGATTAAAGAAAAAGATATCAGTTAACACTTTCATTTCAACAGTGAATACGCTCGCGCTTAGGTGATGTTAGGAACTTAGGATGAAAAGTATACATGTTTAATCTTTAGATGAAAATTCTGAGGGATGTTAGGAACTTAGGATGTACGTCTCAAAAGTGATCATCAGTATTCTTGAAACAATTTATTGATTGTTTTCGTAAATCCATTTATTTTGACTCTAAAAAAGTAGAAAATCATAATTATGATCACTTTTGCGCAGTCACTTACAAAAAAGTACTAAACGTCTGGTCGCAAAAACCACACATCCATATACTCAAACTGGCTATCTTAGGTGTAATGCTTAAAAGATCCTAAAGGGTGTTTTGATACATGTGTTGAAAGTAATCTTATTACAACTTAACGAACCATAATTAGATTCATTATTTTTACCCCACGTAATCAGAAAATCATAATCTGAATCACTTTTAATTCTCTTCCAAACACTCAAAACAGATTAACAAGAAAGAAACAGTCACACAAAAGTTCTTTATAACATCTGTCATCACAAAAAGTAATTCAGTAACAACGGGATCGTTACAGTAACATTGCAATTGGTAAAACAAATCGACATCATAAACTAACCAATGCCTTAAACAGACGGAAACCATAGCAAAAAAATTAGAAGGGAAAGAGGAGTGCTATGGTATTAGTCTAGGGCGAAATAGACACCAAATAAAAGGAGTAAAGTACCATACTTGACACTTGCCGAAAATATTAGTTTCAACGGGTGTTTGGGATTTGCTTAGCCAGACTGCGTATCTGATTATCTAAGGGTGAAACAGACATTTGAAATAGTCACGCTGGGATTGCTTATCAGATACAGATAAAGTAATTTTCAGTGTTTGGATAGAAGCAAATTGCTTGTACTAATTTGCTACGTTGAGGGTGCAATACGCAGTTTGGGAGTCGCTTATTCTAGATGCTCAAGCATTTAAGTGGATAAACGGATGAGGTCTTTCCTATTCAGGTTACCCGGGGAGGGCGAGTCTTTGACTCAGATGTATGTGCCCTAACCAGGGTATCCTGTGACCGTTTTTAACCCTTTCCCTAGCCGCCACCAAGATATGTACCTAGTGATTGTTACAATTATGTCATCTCTTAATCCTTAAATAAGCAGAATCTAACCCATAACTTACCACAACAAGTCATCTAATTATGGCATATTTCGCTACGGCAAAGTAAATCCAAACTCAATCTCCCACATTGCATTTTGTTACACCTCTTTCCGCTTATTTATTAACCGCACAACTAGTTATAATAACTTAACAACCATTTCCAACCACTCCCTTATCCTAAACTGTTTATCTCCAAAAGGTTTAAATCGTCAAACCTAACCCTGTACACCCTTTTTGCGTACCAACTAACCCTTTTCCAAGGACCTAGCCCAAGTCAATGCGCACTTGTCCCGTAACCTTAGCCAACCCATGACCTATTTCTCCAAAGCCCTCTTTGACAGGTCAACTGAACGCAACTATTTATCAAAGGGGGTGTTTGTTTCGGCTTATATAACGGGCTTATGGCTTATGTGATTTTCGGCTTATGTTTCATAAGCTCACTTTTTGCAGCTTATTTTGAAACTTTTCAGCTTGTATAAGCTTATCATGACATGATAAGTTATATCAAAAGTTTCAAAATAAGCCACAAAAAGCGAGCTTATGAAACATAAGACGCGTGCCACATAAGCCATAAGCTGCTATAAGCCAAAACAAACACCCCGTAAGGGGTGTTTGTTTAAGCTTATATGTGGGCTTATGTGCTTATTTGATTTCAACTTATATTTCATAAGCCCCAATTTTCCAGCTTATTTTGAGACTTTTGGGCTTATATAAGCTTATCATGTCATAATAAACTTATATAAGCTGAAAAGTTTCAAAATAAGCCACAAAAAATGAGCTTATGAAACATAAGCCGGAAACCACATAAGCCATAAGCCCGCTATATAAGGCGAAACAAATACCCCCCTAATTATATCAAATTTACCATGGTTTCCGACCTTGTGGCCAACTAATCTTAAAAGGGCATACCCCAAGATTTACCCATTTGGAAAAACAAGCACTTTTTACCTTAAATCAATCAATCGAAGACAAAGGAATCAAGATTATGTTGAGATTGCGTTGACCAGATTTTAAGAAAGAAAAAAAATGGGATTATAAAGATTTATAGAGAGAAGAAACAAACCCGGAAATTTCGCCTAAGAAACAAACCCGGATGTTTGTTTAAGCTTATTTGTGGCGAAATATGGTGGAGCGAGTTGGAGCTTAAATTATAAGCTAGAAGCTGAAGTTGAAATTTTTATAAAAAATTTGACAAATTAATTAGAATTGAAGCTTATTAATATAAATTTGCGGAGGAAATACATTAAATTAGATTAAGATATATTATCAGCTTCTGAGTGATAATCATTTATATTTTTAAAAGTATTTAAGAAATTTGACTAATTATAAGTCTTCTATAACATATTTCAAGTGACTTGTGCTTATGGATACTTATGGCTTATAAAAGCTTCCATAAGCCTCGTATGACAAATAAAACTTATTTTATAAGATAGATTATTTTAAAAGCTAAGCCTCTATAAGCCACGAGCTGAGCACAACCTAAATTTGATAGTTTATTTGATACCTATTATCTTACATAGACACGTAAGTGTCAAAATAAGTCCAAAGAATCAAATTTATTTAAAATAAGTGAAAATCACATTAGCTTGTAAGCCCACAAAGAAGCTTAAACAAACATCCCTTAATTGAGTTTCTAATATTTGATTCTATAAATATATTTTTATTGTTAAGAGTCGGGGTCCGAAATAGTTAAGGGAATACCGTCGATTAATATGTGTAGAGATGATGCTTGTTATTTTCGAATAACTTGAACAAGGAAAACATGATTTGTTTACTCATATAGTTAGTACAACTCGTGTTATGCTCTTATCAAAATGTGACTGAAATTAGGGTTATCAGAATGAAGGAATAAAATAATTGTGTAGAAATGTTGTTTAAAATAATTGTGTAGAAATGTTGTTTGGTTTGTACCAATAGTGATTTGAAGTACATATGCGTTCCAATTTATTGAAGGTGTGTTTGGTATATTGTCGGGATTCATTTTGGGTTGAAGGTTTGATTATGGGTGAAAATCGTGGAATTGAAACTAGAGTATTATAGTTGATAAATTTGTTTGGTTTAACAATTCAATTCTTATATTATAATCATGTCACTGCATCAAAGTTACTCATTTTATCACAAATTAATAGTCCATGTTTTTTTATGTAATGTTCTAAATTAATCGTGTGTTACTAAAAATAGATAGATACGTTTGATCGAGTTTACAATATTACATTTATTTGAAGTTAATATTATAAATTTTAAAGAAAATATTGATTAATTAGTTATGAGTAAAACTGTTATTCTGTAAAAAGGATAGAGAAAACAATAACAATTATGTGTTTTTATTAATTTATGCAATTTGGCTTATTCAGGTCAATATAAAGACCGAATCGAATTAAATTTAGTTTTCGATTTATCAAAAAATAAATAAATAAATAAATAAATAAATGAAGAAAAGAAGAAGGAAAAAAAAAAAAAAAAAAAACCCCGAACAACCCAAAAACAAAACCCGCTTATCTTTCAATTTATCAAACCTATACTCGATTCTACGAAACGAACCAAATGGGTCCTTATAATAAGCCTTTCTTTTTCTTCTTCCAACTTAACTTGAAACCAGAAAAACATTTGAAGGTGTGATATGAATGAAGTAGCAGTTTCAGAGGCTAAATATCGGTAAGATGGGGGTCTTTGTTTTTACATTTTTTCATTAATTGTAGTCAAAATAAGCTGTTTAATAAGCCATTTTTGTGGCTTATATATTTGGGTCTTTGCTTAAGCTTAATTTTTTTTTAACAACCACCATTTGGGTTAGGGTTCACTAGGTATACATTTGGGGCNCCATTTAATAAATTAACAAAAAAATTATAAAAAAAAAAACCCCGAACAACCCAAAAACAAAACCCGCTTATCTTTCAATTTATCAAACCTATACTCGATTCTACGAAACGAACCAAATGGGTCCTTATAATAAGCCTTTCTTTTTCTTCTTCCAACTTAACTTGAAACCAGAAAAACATTTGAAGGTGTGATATGAATGAAGTAGCAGTTTCAGAGGCTAAATATCGGTAAGATGGGGGTCTTTGTTTTTACATTTTTTCATTAATTGTAGTCAAAATAAGCTGTTTAATAAGCCATTTTTGTGGCTTATATATTTGGGTCTTTGCTTAAGCTTAATTTTTTTTTAACAACCACCATTTGGGTTAGGGTTCACTAGGTATACATTTGGGGCGGTTAGGTCGCATTCCCCAGGAAACCTTTAGAAAAGGAAAACCTCATCCGTTATTATGAGCTTAGGGGGTCTTTGTTTAAGGAGGTGTTTGTTTCGGCTTATATAGCCGGCTTATGGCTTATTTGATTTTGGGCTTATGCTTCATAACCTCACTTTTTGTGGCTTATTTTGAAACTTTTTGGCTTATATAAGTTTGTTATGTCGTAATAAAGCGTTATATAAGCCGAAAAGTTTCAAAATAATCCACTTAAAAGTGAGCTTATGAAACATAAGCCCAAAACCAAATAAGCCATAAGCCAACTATATAAGCTGATTGGGCTTATGAGTCTATACAAAGGTGTTTTGGGGGAGAGTTTGTTTGATCTATCTATAGGTTTATGAGCTTATTTGATTTCGGTTTCTATTTCATAAGCCCCATTTTACTAGTGTATTTTGATACTTAGGCTTATACATGTTTATTGTGATATAATAAGCTTATATAAATCCACAAGTTTCAGAATTCTCTAGAAAAATGACCTTATTAAACATAAGTTGGAATCACACAAGCTCATTAGCCCAAAAATAAAGGGTGTTATAGTTATAGCAAAAGACTTTTATACCCTCGTATAACAGTTACAATTTAAGATGTTTATTTACTTTTTGGTCATTTTGCCCTGTTAACTGTAATAACTAATAAGCTAACTCAAACGCTAAGTATGGTATCTTGACATTCATAAGCCATGAGCTACTTATGAAATACAAGCCTAGGAAAACACTCCTTATGTTCTATATTTTAGGTCATAATAAGCTCACAAGTGATTATAAGCCTAGTGGTAACAGATTGGGAGTCCCATTTAGAGGTCCCAAGTTCATATCCCGCCAGTTGCTATCCATATAGCACATATAGCCATATAGCACAATTGTGAAGGTCTGGTTATTTATGAGGCTCCACGGGTCTTGCGGGGTGGTTTGTGGAGTCCGGGGTTTACCTTTCAGGTCACCAAAGGTGGCCAGGGCAGGAACTACCTCGCACCAAAAAAAATGAAATGTGTTTATAACGGAAGAACAAGGGAGTATAGTTTCAGAGGCTTATAAGATGCTTCACCGGTAAGATCATATTAGAGGGTGTTTTTTAGCTAAGTGGTTTCAGGAGTATGTTTAAGTCTATGTTTCATAAGGCCATTTTTTGCCGCTTATTTTGAAACTTATGGGCTTATTGTGACATAATAAGCTTATATAAGCTCATAGTTTTCAAATTTTGAAACTTATAAAACATATGCCGGAACCACACAACTCATAAGCCAAAAATAAGCTTAAGCCAACACCCCTTAAGAGGAGGGTGTATGTTTTTACCCTTTTTAAGGGCCTTATTAGCTTACTAGCCAAAATAAGCTTATTGGATAAGCTAAGCTTTATGAGTTTATATAGAGGGTCTAGGCTGTGTTTCACGACAAGTTTTTTAGAGTGTTTAGCTTTTAGTTTATAGAATATTATGCTTTTTTTGGCAACGAGTGATTTATCAGCTCACAAGGACGATTTTTGCAACACTGGTCATTTTACACTTAATAATTACACCTAGCTACAACCAGTGGCGGACCATGACTAAACCAGTACCAAATGCATTTTATTCAAGTTAAACATGACTTGGATTAGAAAACTTTTAGACACTGCATTTTAGGAAAAAACAAGATTATTTACTGACATTTTACACTAGCGGGAAAAATCCATGTGGTTCACGGGAACCACCTTAAGTACCCCCAGACACTTTTGTGAAAGTAACATAAAACAAACAGTTACTCGCAGCTAGCTTACCAACTGACTGTTACTCTTGCTTACTACAGTTGGTTTGCCAATATAGCTAATAACCTATGCTTATGAGATTACTTTAATAAGCTAAATCCAAACACTCAACATGAGCTTATGAGTCTTTGGATTAGCTTATTATTTTCAAGTCATTAGCTGCTTGTAAAACATAAGCTAAAGCCCACAAGATAAGCTTAGACAGATACGCCTAAGTGATTATGAGCCTAGTGGTAACGGACTGGAAGTCCCATTTAGAGGTCCTAAGTTCATATCCCGCCACTTGCTATCCATATAGCACAATTGTCAAGGTCTAGTTACTTACGACCGTTGTGGCTCTAGCCGCACAATTGTCAAGGTCTAGTTATTTATGAATCTCCCTGGGTCTTGTGGGGTGGTTTGTGGAGTCCGGGGCTTACCTTTTAGGTCACCAAAAGTGGCTAGGGCAGGAATTACCTCGCACCAAAAAAAAAGAAGCTCAGAAGTAAAAAAATAAATAAATAAATAAATAAGTGGGAAAAATTGAGCTTATGAGGCAAAATGAAATGTGTTTATAACGGAAGAGCTAGGGAGTATTGGCTTATGAGATTCTTCACCGGTAAAATGATATTAGAGGGTGTTTTTTAGCTTACGTCGTTTCGGGAGTATGTTTCATAAGGCCATTTTTTGCCGCTTATTTTGAAACTTATGGGCTTATTGTGACATAATAAGCATAAAAAGCTCATAGTTTTCAAAATACGCCAAAGGAAAATTAGTTTATAAAACATATGCGGGAAGCCGGGAACCACACAACTCATAAGCCAAAAATAAGCTTAAGCAAACACCCCTTAAGAGGAGGGTGTTTGTTTTTACCCTTTTTAAGGGCCATATTAGCTTACTGGCCAAAATAAGCTTATTGGATAACCTAAGCTTTTGAGTTTATATAGAGGGTCTAGGTTGTGTTTGGCGACAAGCTTTTTAGAGTGTTTAGCTTTTAGTTTATAGAATATAATGCTTGCTTGGCAACGAGTGATTTATCGGCTGACAAGGAAGATTCTTGCAACACCGGTCATTTTACACTTAGTAATTACACGTAGCTACAACCAGTGGCGGACCAGGACTAAATGCTACCAAATGCATTTTATTCAAGCTAAACAAGACTTGAAATACAAAACTTTTAGACACGGTACATTTTAGGAAAAAACAAGATTTTTAACTGACATTTTACACTATCGTGAAAAAATCCACGTGGTTTACGGGAACCACCCTAAGTACACCCCAGACACTTTTATGAAAGTAACATAAAACAAACAGTTACTCGTAACTAGCTTACTAACTGACTTACTCTTGCTTACTACAGCTAGTTTTGCCAATATAGCCTTAATAAGTCATTTTTTGTGGTTTTCATTATATTTTACCTTGATTGTCCTTTCTGATCATATTACAATCATAAGCTAATAAACTTGAGCTTATGAGCTTACTTTAATAAGCTAGTCCATACACTCAACATGAGCTTATGAGTGTTTGGGTTAGCTTATTATCCTTAAGTCATTAATTAGCTGCTTATAAAACATAGGCTAAAGCTCACAAGATAAGCTTAGCCAGATACCCCTAAGAGGTTTTATGTTACCGATTCTTAACACAATAAATGGTCATACGATATGTAATCTAACGTATAATTTTAAACAAAAGGGTAATTTGGTCATTTATAGTATTTAAGATATTCTATTCAGCATAAATACAAAACACTATTCGGGTATCTGATCTTACTCTAATCACTTTTTTCTCATTCAAACAGATATTATATCTAAGGCTCTAAACAGAAGAACGTGTGACTGCTTCAGGCAATTAACCCCAATAAGTGCTTTACCATAAAAATGGTTGCCGGAAGTTCATCTAAGGTTCCTGGACCGTCAGAGGTAGATATCAGCGGAGAAGGCAGAGGTTCCAAAAGGCTCATCACAGATACGAGAGACAATTTATCATCTGTAAATGCAGTCTTGTCCAACGATGATCTTTTAATCGAAATATTACTACTATTACCTGCTATCTCACTTTTTCTCTATAAATCCGTATCCAAACAATGGTTATCTGTCATTTCATGCCCTACCTTTACTCTACGACTTAGCCGAACATCTGAGATAGATCCTCCTTGCGGTCTCTTTGTATTGGGACCTAAACGAAAACCCAAACGCAAAAGCAAAAGAAATATGTTAGAATATGATTTCATTGCGTTTGATATCAGAGTTCCTTCCAAAAAAGCAATTGTCTTTACGTTTGGCTCCAAGGCATCTGCTAAGATATTGCAGTCGTGCAATGGTTTGCTTCTTTGTTATATCAAGCCTGATAAGTTTTTCGTTTACAATCCTTGTGTTAATCTGTTTAAGATGCTTCCGCAACCCCATATGTCTAATTTGAATTCATCTAGTTTTATTGGTGGTATTAGATTGATTTTTGTTCCTACAGAATCACCTCACTACAAAGTCATACATGCTCGACTTGTAACTGAAGATAATGGTGTTGGTTCTTACATTCAAATAGAGACTTACTCTTCCGAAACAAGCATTTGGAGTGTTTGTGTTGATCGAATTCCCTCCTACAAAAGTTTTACAGGTTTTGAAGATGGAATATATTGGAATGGTGCTATTCATTGGCTCAATTATGACTCTGAGCCTTTGGTGCATTTCAAGTTGGATATTGTTGTAGACCGTCCGGTTTTATCAAACATAAAACTCCCTCTAATGTTGCTAGGAGTATTGTGTTGTAATCGCAAGTTCTTTGAATCCCGTGGTTGTTTACTTCTTGCTTGTAAGCACCGTCCTAAATCCCGTCAGTTGGATATTTTTGAGATGAGGAATGGGTATTCTGGATGGTCGATGAAGTACCTTGTTAATCTTGATGACCTTATGATGCCATCTCCCCAATGTTGGGGAATTAATTCCAGTGTCTGGTGTATCGTTTTGGGAGAACGAGAAGAGGATTCTATTATTGTCATTGAATCACATGGAAAGGTGTTACAATACAAGATCCTGATGAATACTGTCCACACACTCTTTAATTTTGGATCAACTAGCCCTTGTGAAAGCTTTCCGTTAATTGCATCTTTTGCTGTCGTGTGATCTATTTCAGGTATGGTCTTAATATGTTATGTTTTAATGTCACTACAAAAGATTATATGCTCAAGTTCTTTTTGTTGGTACGTTCTGATTGCTTAGCTATACTATTGATGCTTCAATTCCTCTACCGTGACTCACTATAGGTTCTAGGGACAGTGATTATATTTCATATTGATTCTTTTTAGACTAATATATTCTTCATCGTCCCTGTCGGTTCGAATACTAATTTCCCCTTTCTCAACTGATAATGTATCCCTTTCTTATTGTAGAACCCTCATAGGGTGTTTGGTTTGTGGGAAACTTTTGGAATTGAATTGCAGATAAGCATTTTATAACGTGTTTGGTTATTACATTTCCGTGATAAGTTGGATCTTTAAAATCCTTGCCTCTACTCAAGGATGTTTTAACTATTTATTACGTGTTTGTGGATCAAAATTTATAAGAGTTTAAAACCGGACAAAAATACCCTAGACATTCGAAGAAAGCTTTTTGTCATTTTGTTGGTTCACGTGTAGTATATCATTGTTCCAAACGTGTGTTGTTTGCGGTATTGCTCAACGAATTAGAGTAAGTTCAGATAAACAAGTTTCTGATTCAAGTTTTAATTCATTTGTATTGCAACACCTTATACCGTTAAGAGCAAGTTTATCTGATAATGTACACCTTCATTGTTAGCTGTAATCGTGTGCTATGGATATGCACTGAGTTGGCAAATTAGTTGTTGATGTTGATTAGCTAGAATTAAGGGTGATTGGTAATTTACCCTAAATAGTTTAGAGGTAGACTCGATAAATACCATGTATATAAATCATCAAATAATAAACATATCATTCCCTCTTACATAAAGCATGTCATACGGGGCTTGTAAGTTTGTTAGAAATGTGTATACTTGTTATGAAGTCACTAAGTACTAAGCTAACTGATTAACCTGCATTTCAGGTTCTAAACATTAAGGTGCATGCAGAAGACGAAAGTGACTTGGCATCTTTGGAAGTTTTTGTCTATTATCTGTATGTGACTGTTTATGATGAGCAAAGAATGTTTATTAAAAGTTGCAACTAAGAGTCTTGGACACTCGCCTTGTAATAGTGATTCTATCTCAAATATGGCTCCTCTACATTTAACTAGTTGTTTTTTCGTTTTGGTTTGTTTATATTCAACTTGTGATAGTGATCTTTCGGGTCTTTTTGACAGAAGTATTCTTTATCCTTATGCTGTACTGGACCTGTTATATGCATGTGTACTTGTACATGTATCTCTTTGTAATTCCAGTACATGTATCTCTTTGTAATTCCAGTTCTGTATGGTTTTTGGTTTGCACAATGCAAAGGATTCTTATTCTAAACTTTGGTTTCTTTGGTTTTGTATCCTTATCTTTTCGTTTACTTTTGGGAAGTCCCTTTATCAGCTAATGTAAGTTGGGGGTGGCGTAAGCTTCTCCAAATCCGTAATCTTATTCGTCCCCATGTTTGGTATAAAATTGGAAATGGGTGCAATGCTTCTGTTTGGTACGATACTTGGAATGTATATTGTCCTTTGATGAACTATGTCACATATCGTGCTCTGAGTAACGCGGGTTTTAGTAGGCATGAAAAAGTGGCTGATGTAATGAATGATGGTGCTTGGACGTGGCCTGAATCGTGGTATACTACTTTCCCTATGTTGGGAAATGTTACTGCTCCCACTTTATTTCGAGATCAAGCTGACACGGTTCACTGGAAGGTTGATGGATCGCTTGTAGATTTTGCTGTAAAGCATGTGTGGCAAGCTGTTAGAACCCGAGGTAATGAAGTTGAGTGGTCTCAATTGGTATGGTCGAGTTATGCTATCCCTAGACATGAGATTCATTTGTGGTTAGTGATGAAAAGACGCCTTCTTACTCAAGATAGATTACGACAATGGCATGTCGGTAATGATGTTGAGTTAGCCTTGCTTCGTTGCCCTTTATGTAAATCGCAGCCGGATACGCATGAGCACCTCTTCTTTGAGTGTACTTACTCGACTCAAGTCTGGAATCGGGTTATGAACATGGCTGGTATTAATCTCGTTTCTTCAAAATGGAGTGATATAGTAGCGTGGTTACTTCCTATCGCCAAGTACAACAAGGTAACAACTATTGTTGGTCGTCTTGTTGTGGCTGCATCCGCTTATTATGCATGTAGCCAAGATTATTATAGATGTGGTTCGTTTGAAACTGGTTTCAGTTCGGTTCAAGAAGAATGCTCGTGTGGATCATATGAGGAAGCTTTGGAAGATTGATAGAGTTATCATGGACGCTAGATGATTGGTTCTTAAAAGCTAGAGGCTGTGCGTTTTCTTGTATTTTATACTTTAGTAGTCTCTTTAGCCTTATGTAGCTGATTGGTTGTTATGTTTTGAGCGTGTTCAAAGCATATAGGCGTTAGGTTTAGGGTGGCTCATTACCATCCTCTCATGTTCCTAAATCCTTTTTTCTTTTTATATATTCACCGGGTATCAACCCTTTACCAAAAAAATAGTAGCTGGTATTCTCTCTTTTATTGCTTTAAGAAACATCTTAAAATGATACTTGATCAGTTTCACAGTAACATGTTTGGAAACATTTTCTGCTTTGGTTCTGAGTATTTTTGGTATAATGCAGGCTACATAAGATATGAGTGTATAACCGACAGTTGCTTAAAGGGCTCTACTAGTTGGAGGTATAGCCGCATTTGCTAATATAGGAAAAAAAGCGTAGGTGAGATCAGATGTTTCATTACTTGGTCCATTCATTATTTGCGTAGTCCACGGTAACACTTAGCAGGCTGCGAATACAAAAATATTAAGAGTTCATATCAAGTTTCCGTAATAGCTACCTTCCACATTTACAATTAATGAAGAGGCAGGCATACACGGAAGCTTCATACTTATTCTAACACGGCTGTTGTGCATACACTTTGGTATATAATGTAGAATCATTTCTTCTCTTTAACCTATGTGGGACATAATGTTCTTTTGGTTTTTATCACAAAAACAATACAACCAAATATGTGCTCATTAAGTCATTATATATAAATCATTTTTTTTTTTTTTTTGGCAAAAATGAGATTATATTGATGAGTAGATCAAAAGATCTCATAGAGATGATACATTGATGGAACTAAAATTACAAACCATTTGAACCTACTAAAGCCTTGAATGAAACTTGAGATGCGAAGGCTACATTGAAGAACAAAGCTACTGAACTTTGAAAACATGAACCATCTATGCTTGCTTCTTTTCCTAAACCCGTGGAGACCGAGGAATGATGCTAACATGACGATCTCAAAAAGAGCTAACTCAAGAAACTGTGAGAAAAAACTGCAGCGACAAACCTTTATGCTTCTTTACCGTGATGAGCTAAATCTTGCAAAAACTCGTCAAATGTTATGTTGTTACGAAAATCTTTTTGATTCTCGCCAATGTAGATGCCCAACGATTTTCCAATATTCTTCACATTCTCACATTCATCATCAATCTCTTCCTCTTCTGAGAACTCATCATTCACCACATCATTGAGAGACATACCTTCACCCACGACACCACGTCCTTGCTTTTTCTTTTTGCACTTTGCTTTCCTTTTTGAAAATGCAACAAGATTGGACCTAATATTATCTGATTTGAAGCCGACCTGTAACTTGTTTATGTACTTTTCTTTATCTTTCTTCTTTGTGACCGCTGCTTCTTGAATGTTTTTCCTTGCCTGGTTGCATATTTCATGCCCACACACCTCTACACATTGGTTAGAAGTTATTTTTTTCGGTAAAGTTTTATTCGAAACCGTTGCTATGAGGGTCATGGATAATAGGAGAGTTGCTTGTTAAACCAGATGGAATAGTTGAATCTTTTTGCAACACATGCGTATTTTGTGGAAAAGTGGTAGGTTGTAAAGGAGGAAAAGTATTATCCAAAGGATTCTCAGGGGGTGTTTCTTTTTTCCCCTTAGCTAAGGGATGCTATTTAATATTATTACTTTTTAGATGGGGCCCACAAAAATCCCTTAAATGGTCTATATCCACAAGGCTTAATTTATCATCTCCTCCCCATTAAGATGTCTATATGGAAGTGGGACCCATATGAATCCTTAGCTAAGGAAAAAAAGAAACAACCCCTCAGTGGTATTATCCAAAGTGGGTAGTTTCTTAACGCATTGAGGTTCGTGAGAGAGGGCAACTTTTATATTCTCGAAAACTTGTGAGTATAATGTTGGCTGTGATGTTGACATACCAGACTCATGAACTAAAAAGGGTGAAAGCTGAAAACACGCAACATACTTTTCCAAAACACACGATGTACGCAACGAACTTTCAAAATTACACATGTACGCAAGTTATTTTCAAATTTCGTACAATGTACGCAATATGACCTGGAACCAGCAGGTTACCAGGTTTCAAACTTTGAAAATTGACAGGAATGGTCCCTGTGGCTTGCGTTGACTTTCGCTGGTCATCCTTGGACTTTTTTTCACCTACAAAAGTTACAATAACGGTCCCTATGGTTTGCGTTGACTTTCACATTAGTCCGTTTTTATA
>LBNU01034596.1:5373-21432 GCA_014162995.1 Artemisia annua
ACAAGTAACTTAAACACTTTACGTTATGTGTTGTAACTTACATCTTTGTCATCATCAAAACATGAAGAGGATGTTTAGATTAAATATCGTAATATAAATATCCTAATATTTATGCCAACATCCTCATCAAGATGATACATCTTTTATTTGCATAGGGGTATACTGCTAAAAAAATTATTGTTTCTGTGAAACAGTAACGCGTGAGGCGCGAAAGCTTTAAGAGGAAGTTCTTATGCAATGGTGCACATTCGCGCAAGATGGAAGAAGATTTTGGCCGTTCAGTGAAAAGGGAAGGTTTTATGTGCTTTAGTGACCTGTACCTTTCCGGTGCTGGATGTTCATGTTCACCTGACAAGTACTCATGTCTCGAACATTCAAAGCAGATTTGCACGTGTCCATGGAGTTCAAGATTCTTTCTGTATCGATCCATCATTGATGAGTTGAATCTCTTGATTGGAACTTTAAATGGAAAGGTGAATCCAAAATCAAAAACAAGTGAAAAGTTGTTTGCCTTGCTGTCATAAATGGGGTTTTTGCGTGTGCTCTTTGCTGTCATAAATGGGGGGATTTTGTGTGTGCTTTCTGCTGTCATAAATGGGGTGTTAAGTTAATCTTGCTTGCTGGTGGAGGGCCTCTGTAATCGTAGAGTTATCATGGATGTTAAATGAGCATTATTTTAGGCTCAAAATTTGTCAAGCACTTAAACATGTTACATTTAAACAAAGAAAATGTACTTTTTTTTTGTCCTTTATTGATTTCTCAGGAAGATATGAAGGTCTCTTACTTGAGACATGGAAGTGAAATGGAAAAGAAGATAGAAACGTTAGCAAGGATCACAACTATACTGAAAGGTTTTATCAAGAATATGGTAATATGGTTAATTTCACAAAAACATGTATTTTTGCTGTATTTGCAATTCTTTTAGCAAACATGTTTGGCTATTAGTTACTATTAGCTTTCCTGTTATTTCTATTGTGGCGAAAAGAGGAAAAGGTTACTGAATTGAATCTTACAAAATGCATATACTATGAACAAAAATGAGCTATAATGACCCATTTACTTGAAAATGGGTCGATTTCAGGTAAGAATTTGTCTCTAAAGTATCAAATAGAGCCTTCCCTACAGTCTTGCAAACCGAGTTTGTGATGTGCTTTTGGAATTTGATTTTGTTTCATATTCATTTTCTCATTTTTTTTAAATATAATTTATTATCTATTTTTTAAGTGCATCTATTTTCTTCGTTGTTGCTGATACTTCACCAACCATGCCATCTCCACGACTCCGAGTCTCGAGAATACTGTCTCTCTATCAAAATTCACATGATTCCATATAGGCTGATGATCATGATATCGACCGACTCTCCGTCCAAAATGTTCCTGCTGACGATCATGATATCGTTGGCACAGTCTCCTCTTCGGAGCGGCCTCGGCCAATGTTTCGGTAATGCTCAGAAATTTGGTGGTCAAACATCTTCACAAGGTTAGTTATCCACATATATAACCTACTTCTAATTCATTTAGGCTTGATTCTGTTTTATTAATCGTGAGGTTTTTCAACAGGTTTGTTTTCAATATATAGGGACGTGGGAGACTGTGATCAAGTTTGTGAGTATTGTAGTGCTATTTTTTAGTACGAGGAGCGCCTCAAAGGCCATTATCCAACTCGAAGAGCTAAATACAATCGATGTTGTAAGAGTGGTGTTGAGATAAAGGATATTTACTGTGTTGTTGCAGTAGAAAATATTGGCAGAATGTAACTATATAAATTATAAGGTAACTTTATAAATTATAAGATAACTTTTCATTTTAGTAAGTAATCCTTTCTGACATTTTGCATGTTAAAGGTTTGGTCAATATGAAAACCGGGATATATGGCTTTATTAGAGGATACCATTGTTTTCGATGTGCTGCCACTTTCGAATGGAGATAAAGAATATCAGATCTGCAAGCTACTATTTATTTTAAAAATCAATACTATTTCATGACAGGTTGTTGACTTGCATTATACTTTTGTCTATAGTTACATCTACTGATAGAAGAGGTATGTACTTAACTTGATTTTTTTTTTCCGAGTTCTACTTTAGTAGCATACTTCGTTTTGTAATGATTGTTGCACGGAGTCATGTCGATGGATGGGAACACCATGCCTCAAGCACCAATTCAAGTACTCTTAATTGTAATTATTATTTTTTTTCAATTATGGGTCTTATAGATATCTTACGTTTTGTTAAAATGTTGCAATATTTACAGCCAATATTTACACAGACAAGGACAAAGAGATGCGCAACACATTGCTACATTGCAAGAAACATTCACTATCTTAAGAAATTCATGAAGACAAACCCATTGTGGCCACCTGATTGCATCTGAACCGCAACTATGTTTGGGGCCACTGAACTACATGGAAACATTATTTGAGGCCCTTTACAAGCAATGAATGACAAAGTCCAAACTCAGGGACACAAAGTCTGCTCAAGCTACAACCTTCCCCGATCCTACTACTCAGATAAAGCGACAAGCCATAATGTATCTTATATAGCGATGCAAATCAAGTCGTGTTAAGATAAAGGATATTTACTGTGTTGTTGCAGTAGAAAATATTGGCAGAAATAACTGTATAAATTATAAGGTAACTTTATAAATTATAAGATAACTTTTCATTTTAGTAAGTAATCATTTCTGACATTTTGCATGTTAAAGGTTTGGTCAATATGAAAACCGGGATATACGGCTTTATTAGAGGATACCATTGTTTTCGATGTGCTGCCACTTTCGAATGGAGATAAAGAATATCATATCTGCAAGCTACTATTTATTTTAAAAATCAATACTATTTCATGACAGGTTGTTGACTTGCATTATACTTTTGTCTATAGTTACAACTACTGATCGAAACAAACACCGATAAACGTAAACTAATACCATAACAAAATTAAATAAACTCGACATCCTTAAAAATAATAATCCGTTAACTGACATCATAAAAATTATAATTATACTTAAAGTTCTAAAAATAAGATCAATGCAAGAACCAATAGGAGGAGGGCATGTGGCAACACATTTAAATCAATATATATATATATATATATATATATATATATATATATATATATATATATATATATATATATATATATATATATATATATATATATATATATATATATATATATATATATATATATATAAACATTAATTTATATAGCTTTGAGGGCATTTTAGTAATCTTTCAATTAAACACAGGCGTTTTTTTCCCTGGTTCTTCATCTCACTTCACCATGAAGGCTATCATTCAATGGCATCTGTAAGAACCCAGCACTCCTTGATCGTTACGGGCTCTAGACTTGATAAGTCTAATATTATCTATATCTAGGAACGCATAATAATGAAAGCGGAATATTCAATAAAGAATTAACATTATTATGAACAAGGTTTTTCATTGATAATCTCTAATAATAACACTAATATTTACAGCCCCAATCCTACTTGATCAAGGTAGAACGACCTTGAGGCTGACTAACCAACTAACTCTAACTAAACATTAATAAACTCTAGGCGTTTATCTTCTACGCCTAGGTTACACACACACACCTTTTTGTCGACTACATTGTGGAAGACTTACACACTAAAAACCTACGCCCTATGTCTCTTTATATAGAGAGATATTAGGATTACAAAAGACTACGAATTGTATTAGGAAACAAATACTTTCCTAATCTTTATCTTCCATCTTTTTCTTTATCTTTTGTCACATTAAGTCCCTCATGTTTCATTCTTCTTGTTTTGTATCATCAAATCAATAAATATAATTCCCAACAATCTTCCCCTATTTGATGGTAACAAAACAAATAACTTCTTGTACGAACTTCCCTAGACGAAGTAGAAAAGTTGAGATAAAATCTCACCATGAATGAAACAATCTTGTCTTCCTCTTAAGTTATGCTATGCCACTCGAACATCTCTTCCCCTTTTTGTTATCAACAAATAGGGAACATATGAAATAATGATCTTGACCACCACGAACCAATACCACGCTTCTAATCAAGCCTTCAAATGTTTCAAATTGCCCTCCATGAAGCACAAAACGAATAATGAACCCAAAACAATAGAAAACTCCAACTAGCAGTAGTAATAGTGATCAACAGTAGTACAAATCAAACACTTCCCCTTGAGTGGTGCATGTAGATCAAATGATTAAACACATCATTAGATACTTCCCCTGAAATCAATGTGTTAATCATCTCCATGATTCTTCAAATCTGTAAGCTCCTTGTAATGATTACTGATGAAGAAAACCAAATATAACGAACTTGATGAAGAAGTAGAACAACCCGAACTTGTGTCTTATATCTTGTACTAACCACGTGACTCCAAACTCATACCAAGAACAAAAAATATGAATAGACCGCAATCTCTTGACAAATCCTCAACTAGATGAGACACTGAGCACTACAACGTAACTCCTTTAAGTGATAGCAAATGTGAGCATTGAGCACCTTCAGTTTGTAAATCACACACCTTTGCTAGATTCATCAAGTCTTTGTCACAACAATAAAGCACGAACAAGTTATCTTCAAAGTGTAACACCCACCTTGAGATATGATAAGAACACGCATCCAAGAAACTCCACTTCACCTTCAAATAAGTGATAAACAATTTTCTTCGTAATCAATTAATTCAATAATAACCAAATACGAGCCTTTTTTTAAAACCTTTAAGATTAAATAAACCAAACTCCTTGTGTGTGTATAACAATAACCTTCTGTGTGTGTAATCCAAAAATCAATCAAACTCATAGATACTTCCCCTTACTGCTTGAAAACCATGCATATATATTGAACCATAAAGCTCTTTACGTGTCTCCATAAATTATCTTGCAATGACAGTACTTTCAAGCAGTACTTTGCAAGAACAGTACTTTGAAAAATACTCGAGCAGTACCTTGAGAAAAAGGAGCAGCAGTACTTTGTTGGAGCAGACCACGTAGCAGTACTTTGGTTCAAGAGAGCAGCACCATTACATTAAAAATAATAGAACAGTACCTTGAGAATCACAGCTGCACCTCGTATACCAAATTAAACGAATGAGAATTAAAATCCTTTTTCTACCATGACCACCGACCCATGATCTATTCATCACCAATTCATTATGCACTTTGTTGACAATTTAACAATCGGCCCCACAACTGATCATGGTTAACTTGTACGAGGTTTATATTATACGACATGTGCAACTTGCAATCATTAATCCATCGACCATGTGCAACTTGCAACTCACGTGAATCTATTGTTTAAATAATAGCCTTCCATTAATTTAAAACAAACCTATGACCGACCTATGATAAACCTCAACCAATGAAATCAGTTTTAGTGAATCGACAAATTAGTAATAAATCTACCGATCATTGTTCAGCGATTGACTTGGCAGAAAAAGATAAACAATTACAAAATCGCACCCCTTCAATTCTCCACCTAGTGACCAATTAACCTAATCTTGAATATGGTAACCGGTCAATTTATAAAAGCAGTATCCAATCATGACCAATAATTATTAAAACCCTTTGTTGCCTTTTCCACCGAGCCATGATGAGTAGCAATTATGAATCAAACATTCATACATAATCACCGTCCCCTTGTCGAATCTCAGAATACAGGTCGATAGCCAAAAAAGAAATCTTCGTCAATAGACTTTCTTCAAAACAGAACGCACAACCATGTAACACGATCATAAACACCTTGTTAATCCTAGATATCAAGAGCCCCAGGCTCTGATACCACATGTGAAGATCGTTGTAGCTCTTAGACGAGGTCTAATATTATATCTAGGAATGCATAATAATGAAGGCGGAATATTCAAACATAGAATCAATCATTATTATGGACAAGGTTTTTCATTATCATTGCCTTCTCTAACGATTACAACCTAATTAACATGTTCTACCTTGATCAAGTAGAACATGTTATCTAAACTAAAACACTAATAAACCCTAGGCGTCCATTGTAGGAACTCGACGCCTAGACACACACACACCTTTTTAATCGACTACATTATGGAAGACATGAATTAATAAAATCCTACGTCCCTTGTCCTCTTTATATACTAGAGGATTAGGGTTACAAGAATACTACAAAGGACTAATAAATAAAACTTCTTTTGCAAGCAAGTCCTTCCCATCTTTTGTAGAATTCCTTCTTGTCATATTAAGTCCCTCATGTTTCATTCTTCTTGTTTTGTATCATCAAATCAATAAATATAATTCCCAACAGCATCCCAAAAAAATGGATCACTTACCTCTCAAAATTGGTGGTAAATCACCAATGACGTGGTCGTGTTCTATGTTACTCATCCTTTTATAACCCTAGAAAATAATCAGTTGCTACACGATCGGAATCCCCAAATTGTTGCCGTGTATAATTCTTGATGATATGGTTTTAATCCAAAAGTTTGAATCACATGATTCAATGTAATGTAACCGATGTGGTTTTTCCTGCTTCTTTGACTTTAAGTCAAATCTTCTCATTTATTTAGAAGAATGTCGTTTGATACAAACTAGCCCGCTCTTTACTTAGTTACAATATGATACATATGCCCCTATACTTGTTGTTAATTACAAAACTGCCATCCATCTCATTAAACACAACCTACAATGATCCAACGGTCTAGATCGAGTCTTACTTTTACAACTTTAAGCATGATCTCACAATAACCCTCCCCTATATATATAACTGACATAAATGATGTCTACTTTTGGTCATTTTATTATTTTATCACGTGCGACATTTTCATATGTAGAATACCAGAATTAGTGCTACACTCTATTGCTTTATCACCTGTGATGTTACTCATATGTAGAATAACAGAATTAGTGTCATATTACATTGCTTTATTACATGAGATATTACTCTTAAGTAACTAAGAACGACAATTTAAATACTCTTCATCTTCCTTATAATCTTATATCACAAAAGATAAATAAGTGTCACTTACAAATATCAAAATGAATAAAAAGGAAGCAAACTATGAAAATAAAAACTTGACGTATTCTCCAAAATCACAAGTGATAGATAAAGAGGTTTTAACCCTTTTATTTCTACTAACAGTATAATATCACAAGTGATAGTTAACATTAATTTTTTTTAAATATGTACTTGTCCATTGCGATGAAAGGCACAAAACCATTTTGTAACTAAAAATTATAAAAATAATAGAAAACAAATAAGTTTTATGAAATATCACAAGTGATATTAGACATTAACTATTTTTATAAACTATTACAAGTGATATTAGACATGTAATATAATAAAGTTTAATAATAAGCATGAAAACGTATGCAAGCATATAAAAACTGTCGAAAACGGATGAAAACGTACGAAAATGGACGAAAATGAGCAAACACATTTGAAAACGGACGAAAACGTATAAAAACGGACCAAAAAATCCGAAAACAGACGAAAACGTCTAAAAATGGACGAAAACGTAAAAAAACGGATGAATAAGTATGAAAACGGACGAAGACGTATGAAAACGGACAAAAACGTCTGACAACGGATGAAAACGTATATAAACATATGAAAACGGACAAAATCGTATGAAAATGGACGAAAGCGTATAAAAACGAACGGAAACATATAAAAACAGACGATAACAGACGAAAATGTAAAAAACCGGACGAAAATGTATGAAAACGGACGAAAATGTATGAAAACGGACGAAAACGTATTAAAACAAATGAAAACGGACGAGAACGTATAAAAACGGACGAAAACGTTTTGAAACAGACGAAAACGTCTGAAAACGGACGAAAACGTAAAAAACGGACGATAACGTATAAACACGGACGAAAACGTTTGAAAACGGGCGAAAACATATAAAAACGCATGAAAACGGACAAAAAAACGTATAAAAACGGACGAAAACGTCTTAAAACAGACGAAAACACAACAAAACAGACGAAAACATATGAAAACAGACGAACACGTATGGAAACAGCCGAAAACGTTTGAAAACGGAAAAAAATGTATAAAAACGTAAGAAAACTGACGAAAGCGAACAGACAAAAACGGTAAAAAAAACGTAAAAAATCATTCAAAACGTATAAAAATGTAAAAAGTGCCAAAAAAAAGGTTCATTAATTGTATTTTGAACAAGATTTGTCACCTATCTATACTACATATAAAGAGAAAATGGTTAAACCTTGAAAAGTGAAATCTTGAAAGTCAAGGGTGAGAGAAAATGCATTGTGTAATTAATACTCTTATTAAAACACCCCATAGCTTAAAAGTAAAATAATTTATTCACATTGTACAACTAATTAAAAGCATGTATATCAAATTAAAAACAATCAATTAAAACACCCCTTATTAAAAAGTACAATAAAATATTCACAATATATAATTTAAACAAACTACAACATAATATAAAATATAAAATAATTAAACACACTAATTAATGTTATTTTTAAAACACCCTAAAATAAAAAGTATATGTTATTATAAACATTATACAAATTAATAAAACACACAAAACCTCATACAAGCTAACAAGTTGACGCTGCATATAGTTTTGAAAACTGGACCAGACCAACGGGTTCAACTGGGAAAAACATATAGTTTTGAATACAAGGACTAATACACGACGGGTTCAGTTATTAAAAGCATGACTCGGTTTAAATTGATCCGTTTTTCGACCAGAACGGTTCAACCGGGTTTCAAAACATTATGTTTAATCTCCAAATCTTCAAACTTTTATTAGAGGTGGCAAAACGGTCGGGCACGGGCTAAAACGGGCACGGGCTAAACGGACAAATTATAAATCGGGCCAAACGGGCACGGGCTAAAACGAGCAAATTATAATTCAACTATTAAAAACATTCCGAACAGTCCTAAAAACCCCTTTAATTCATCTTGTAAAAAAAAATCCAGCATCTAAGTCTTAAGTATATTTAATTATTTTTTCTGAAAAAAAAAAGATAAAATCTGACTGCAAATTTGAGAAAATCTGCTGGGACAAATGAATAGAAATACAACTAATTAAATATATCTATCAATTAATTAGATTATTAAATAATTATGCATAAAATAGTTAATAAATGAGATAAATTAAAATTAAAATAGTTGGAATGTTTTATAGTTCCAGTGACAAGTGAATTGGTCGGGAAAAAAATGAGAGTAATTGCTTGGACGTTGAATTGTGTGATTCGAAAGCGCCCGGTTATATTAACACTATATGCCCATTAGCTCATCTAATAATATCTGTTTTTATCTTTTGCTCGTAAGAGCCCATCAAATAAATGCAAGGGGGCAAAAAACGCCCCAAACTTTTAAAAAAGCGTCAAAAATCGCCCAAATATTACAAATTGGACAAGATTTGCCACCCCTAACTTTTATTACTTTTCATTTATAACCCATAAACTTTCTTTTATCACTAAACGATCTGTCGCTATAAAATCTCGTTGCTATGCACGGATACTCGTCTAGTACAAACAATGAGGGAGTAGTGGGGTGAACTTTGAGTGAATTTATGTTTTTGGTCCCTACATATTTTATTTTTTGTATCTTGTATTTAGAGTAGTATCTTGTCTATAAAATACCTGAAAGGCTGAAATATATTGTTCATAGAGGTACGGGGAATGTTCATGGTTATACTTGAAATATATTGTACTTTTTGTGATTAAGGGGGTGCTTGGTAAGGGGGTTTAGGGGGTGGAGAATGGGTAAAGTATTCAATTAGGGCCCATTATTTTGTGTTTGGTTATCTCGTAGTAGGTAATCAACCATTATAGAGTAAATTGGGGGGTAAGGGATTGATTACCCACCTCACTCATTCCTTTGCATTTTCTCTCATTTTCCTTTTTCTTTCCCCGCTTTGAACCAAGCTGACCCTAATAATATTTCATCTTTTTCACAAAAAAGGTATTTTATTTTTTGTTTTAACTAGTTATAATACCCGCGCACGCGCGGGTTTTTTTTAAAAAATTTTGAATGATATATTTTTATTTATTAAAAAACAAATAATTTAATTTTTATTTTGTTTGATTTATGATTTTTAATTGTAGTTTTTTATGATTAAAGATAATTATTTAAATCTTATCTATATTTTTTGTATTTATCTTCTACTTGTATAGTATATCAACAAAACGAATTTAAAAACTTATAAATTAAATAATAATTAACATATTACCTAATAAGGAAATATTCTTTTTTTTCAAAATGACAAAGTACCCACTAGGGGTTTTGTTTTATTATATAAGAGATTTTACTCTGTAAAGATTATCTTTTTAATCAAATGAAATGGATGGCCTAAATTTGTTCATGCACTAACTTTTGAGACACATGCCTTTGACTACTCTTTATAAAACCCTATCCCTTTGTTGAGTATGTGTTAATCGATTGAACCGACCTTCCTTGAGTAGACCTGAAATGTATCAACCCTCACCGCCGTCGCAGTCGCTACGCCGCCGACTCCCAGACGAATGCTTAGCCCTAATATTCAACCACCTAACAACCACCAAGGATCGTAACAACTCCTCACTTGTCTCTAAACGCTGGCTACGAATCGAAGCTCAAACACGCACTCACCTAACTCTCAACGCCCGATCGGAGCTCCAACAGCTTATTCCATCAATCTTCAACCGATTCAACTCACTAACTCAACTCGTTCTCTGTAACAGCGATAGATCCCTTGATAGCATAAACGATAATGATATGTTCCTTATCACATCCAGGTTTCCTAATCTCACGCGCCTTGAACTCCGCCAGTGCCTTGAAATAACTGATTCAGGTGTGTCTGCTTTTTCTAAAAACTGTAACAAGTTGAAGGAATTTTCATGTGTTGATTGCGCGTTTAGTGATTTAGGTATCTTTGAGTTGTTACGTAACTGTAGTCAGCTTGAGGTATTGTCTGTTACGTCGTTATATAGCTTACGTGACGTTAGAGATCCGGCCAAGTTTCGCACTGGACTACCGGCAAATACGCTTAAGGTTATTGAACTTAGGTATGTCTATAGTGAACGGTTATTCGAACCATTGATTAGCGGTTCGAAGAATTTGAAAAGTTTGAAGTTGTATTACTGTGGTGGAAAGTGGGACAGCTGGTTGAAGATGATTCCAGACGATAGCGGTTTAGTTGAGGTTCATTTGGAAACAGTTAATGTGACTGATGTTGGTCTTTCGTCATTATCTAAATGTCGTTATTTAAATTCTTTACGTATTGTTAATATTAATAATCAGCTATGCACGAATGTTGGATTGATTAGTATTGCTAAGAATTGTAAGAGGTTGAAGAAGCTTTATGTTGGGTATTGGAAATACACGAGTTACATAGGAGAGGAGGGGTTGATTGCTGTTGGAGAGCATAGTATGAACCTTGAAGAACTGATTTTGATTGGGGTTAATGCTACCCATGTTAGTTTAGAAGTAATTGCTAGAAATTGTCAGAATTTGGTAAGGTTAGAGCTTTCTATGAGTGAGACGATAACTGATGTGGAGATGTCGTGTATTGCTGAGAAATGTGTTGCTTTGAAGAGTTTGTGTATTGAGGAGTGTTGTGTATCTAATAAGGGGATCGAGGAATTTGCATTGGGGTGTCCGAATTTGGCGAAAATTAGGGTAACAAAGTGTAAAGAGGTGACTCGTGAAGTTAAGGACTGGTTAATAGCAAGGAGGAGTGGTCAAATTAAATGCATGTAGGACCAAACTCTGAATGCGATTACTAATGATAGTAGAGTGCAAGAGCATGTAGAGGAGGTTCCGCCGGCAGCATATGATGTGGGTGTCACTGGACCTGAGCCTGTATCTACTAGCTGTACCTCAAGTCGCAATGGTGATCCGTCATCAAAAATAAGTAACAGAGTAGTATTCTATCCAGTAGGGAATGATGATCCGTCCTGTACCTAGATGTCGTAATCGCTTTCCCTCAAGTCGCAATGGTGATCCGTCCTAGATGTCGTAATCACTTTCCCTTCTGTTGATCTCTATCTGCATTTAGATTCTTATTCAAAAATAAGTAACAGAGTAGTATTCTATCCAGTAGGGAATGATAATTTGACTGTTGTACAAGTTACTTGATTACTTTTGAGAAGTATGGGGATTATGGTAACTTGGTAAGTCATTTACTAGTTATAACTTATAATGCTCGTACGCGCACGGGGCTCGAACATAAAATTTAAATAAAGTATTAATTTTGTTATTAAGTTTTTAATGCGAGTCCGACAAACAAAAATCCCCTAACAACACAACTATAAGGAACAATCTTTCAAGAACATGGAAGTTAATAGACAACTAACAATTGGGAGGTTGATCAATCGCAAGCAATTTTCCTCATAATAAACGTTTCTTGTAATTTGTTCTCTTATTTTCCATAGTTATACTTATAGTTGTATACAATCTTCACTCCTTGTGCTTCTTGCAACATTTCCTCATGATTGCTATCATCTTTACTCGCCCTTCGCATATAAGTTGAAACCTTACCCTTTCATCTTTACTCGCCCTTCGCATATGGAACCAAATACTAAAAAGACGTGCACTTTCCCCCAAAATCTCATTCTAGTTGTGTTAACTGAATGAACAATCTACTTTTGTCAATAGGTTAGTTCACAAAAGGGAAAGTGATTACGACATCTAGGTACATGACTTGTTTCAGTAGCGGTTATCTAATCATGAAAATTTAAAAAATATGGCAGAGCTAGCCACATAAAGGATATTCTCTCAACATACCATCATACTCCTGTATAATCTGGGTTTATAGTTGACAAAACTAAAACCTAAATTATTTTACTAACTACTCCGTATTAAATTTAATACATCTACACATGAAAAGCTTAAATGCTCTTTATATACTCTTAAAGGTGTGATGGGTGTTGGGTGTTTGTCAATGCCACCTCCATTTGCAGTATCTTATTTAGACAGACATTGTAGTTACATTTAAACCATTAATAAAATCGTTACTTGTAGATTTCGGAAGCTCTATATATTGATGTTCCATACTTTCTTGACCTTCTTTTCTTGAACCTGGTATCACAAAAATGTGTTAACAAAGTAAGGTGGTGTTTGATTTCAACTTAATTGACTTAATATGAAAAAACTTAATTTATTAAGTTATGTAAAAAGTTGTTAGTTTTTCACTTAACCAAAAGAAATGACTTAAAATAATAAGTGATAAAAGTGAGGATCTCCACATTAAGTCATGTGTTAATTAACATGACTTAATGAAAAAATTAAACAAACAGGCCCTAAGATGGAAGTGTGGAAATGGTGAATATACATCACTCGTTGAGTCGTTGCATCAACCAAATTGCGAAAAGAAAAATAGTACAGTATAAAACTAAAAAAGATAACCATACCTGCATTTGCAGATGGAAGTGTGGAACTTTCATTTATATCTTCATGTGAAATGTGCACCAGTGGCCGTAAAGATAAGACCTTCAAGAGCACTTTCACATCCTATGACCACCGGCTACACGGCAACATCTGGCACAACTGGGATTAGCCATCGATGTTGAACCATGAGAAAAAATTTCACCAAGATTTGTCATTGTTTCAACGGATTTAGATAATTCATTTTCCTTATCGTCATTCAAACCCATGGTGGTTGCAGTAGCAATGACAAAGATACCTATAATAATAAAGAATGCATGGTCTTTAAATGTGGTTAAAGAGACACTATTATAAATTCAAAGTTTAATAGGTGTTAAATTTGTTAGTAGCATTGATGACGTATAGTCCGGGAAGGACACAAATCCCCTTCCGGGGCCGGAGCAAACCCCCTCTAGAGCTGGAGCAAACCCTCTTCCGGAGCTGGAGCAAACCCCCATTCGGGGCAGTAGCAAATCCCTTCCGGGGCTGGAGCAAGACCCTTCCGGGGCTGACCCTTCCCGCCTAAATGTGTCGCTATCGCGACCCGGGACAACCAGATAATGACAAGAAACCCACCTATAAATAGAGTGCATTTATCACTCTCAACGGTATGTTCTCCCTCTCACTAAACACACATACTTCTTTACTTACACTGACTTAACCGTTGGAGGGTGTTTCGGGGCTTCGGCCTCGGGACCCCTTCTAACCGGTTTCTTTCTTGTACTGCAGCAAATCTCCATGCTCGGGATGACGTAGAACGGCTCAATCTATTGTCAAGACTAGCCCGACAGATTTATGCTTCAACAAGTGGCGCCATCCGTGAGACCAGAAACATAACTGCGTCTCCAAAGTTGCTTTTACCAAATGAGCAATCAGGCAAAACATGCTTCACGCTCTCTTCAAAAATGATTCCATAGATCTCTCCTCGAGAAATGGTTTGTTTGGGTACTACTCGGGTCCAAATCTTTCCTGGGTTCCAAATCTCTACTAATGAAAAAATGAAAAGGCAAGGGTAAATGGGTTTGTAGCTATTTCCAACTCCAACTATATGGGTACGTGAAATTTGCTGCTGTCTCCTTTGTTCCTTTTATTCCGATCACACACCCTTTGTAAGTCTGCAGCTTTCATACTTTTTATTCGTTAGACTACTGGTTCATAACACCTCGACATGATCTTATCATTAGTATTTTAAAGAAATATTTTAAACATGATTTGATTTCGTGAAGATCACAAACAATAAATACGGTTTGTATTGTTTTAGTATATATAAAGTACGTTTTTATTAAAACTTGGCGTTAAACGTACAAGGCATATGATTCTCCTCTCATGTGACTAAAATAAAGAGTTGATATGGCTTTTTCTTATGCACATGTTACAAGTTATTATTGCTTGGTCTTATCACTAATCAAAGTAAAAGAAAGAAAATAAACAAAGAAATTGACTACACGACAAGGGTCTAGTAATGTGTTGTCTACATACTGTATCTTTCGTGTCAAAGTGTTTCCCAATACAATAATGTGAAGTACAAAAGATAGACAACCTCGTCACTATTACTATTAAGGTTCCGTTTAGTTTGCAAGTGGGATTGGATTTAAATATGGATTTGAGAATGGTTTAAAAGAAAAAGATGAATGAGAAAATTAATTATTGTTTAAAAAATATACATATTTTATAACTTAATTAAGATATGGTACATTATCTTTTAATAAAAAATTAAAATATCATTTGATCATGTGGCTCCAATTTGTTTACAAGTCAAATAAAGATTCTTTATTGGTCTTTTATGTGAAACCCACCAAGTAGCAGAGAAATGAAATTTGGGATTGAGAGCAGCGCGTGAGTCAAAACCGAACAACCAAACAAATAATTTCAGCTTTCTTTCAAACCAAATCCTCTCAAAACCACATACCAAACATACCCTAAATCACTATGAGTATTATCATATACACACCACCCTTATACCCTTTTATTTTTTTTAACATTCTATTATGTACTTTATCATGTACATGTATGGGTGGTCCAAAAAAGATAGCGACATGTAATGGTCATTTAATTTTATATGGGTGGTCTCTAAAGTACAAAGCCCATTTAATTTGTTCAATGAATAAGATGGTTTGCACTATACTGCGGATGGAAGATAGAGCATAACTTGGTTGAAGCTTCTTGAACGTATTCAAGATAGCGACATAGCGTGATCATTCAATTTGACATATTGAGTTTTCACCTTTCATACAATAAATATTTGACAGTGTTTAGTCTATTTTGCAATAAATATTTGATGTGACGTATATCTAACCATTTTGAATAACTCTCTATATATATGAGTATGATTAACAATTGAAATCAATCACAATCAAATAACTTATAAACAATATAATACTTAGGGGGTTGGCAGCACATGCGGGGAAGAGAGCGGGGAGCACCACCCCGTGCGGTGAACACCGCCGCCTGTAGTGCGGTGAAGCATGCGGTGAGCCCCGATCGGGAAGGTTTACCGAACGGGGAGGCTTGATTTTTTCGAACGTTGAAGCCAAAAAAGGACCGTTGGAAGGGAAAAGTGAAGTGGAAAAGTGGGGGGAAGGGTGAGGGGTGTGTTGCCAACAAAAAATGAGTGAGGGAAGGGAAAAGTGGGGGGATGATGTGGCATAAGGGGATTGGGTGGAAGTGAGTGAAGGGAAATGGGGTGAGGGGTGTGTTGCCAACCCCCT
>LBNU01034596.1:21714-48217 GCA_014162995.1 Artemisia annua
AGGGGGTTGGCAGCACATGCGGGGAAGAGAGCGGGGAGCACCACCCCGTGCGGTGAACACCGCCGCCTGTAGTGCGGTGAAGCATGCGGTGAGCCCCGATCGGGAAGGTTTACCGAACGGGGAGGCTTGATTTTTTCGAACGTTGAAGCCAAAAAAGGACCGTTGGAAGGGAAAAGTGAAGTGGAAAAGTGGGGGGAAGGGTGAGGGGTGTGTTGCCAACAAAAAATGAGTGAGGGAAGGGAAAAGTGGGGGGATGATGTGGCATAAGGGGATTGGGTGGAAGTGAGTGAAGGGAAATGGGGTGAGGGGTGTGTTGCCAACCCCCTTAGCAAATTCATCAAGTGGGGTTAACTTTGATTAAAAGGCATATTTCAACATACTCGAGGTTAACTTTTGCACTTATCAGGTAACATCTTTTTGTATTTTCTTTATATGCATATGATAACTTTGTGTTGTGATTTCGTCTATGATATATAATAGTTTTACTTGTATTTAAAACATAGTTTTAACATACTTTTATGTTTATTAACGTGAGTAAAATATTTTTATTTAGTATATTCATATCAATAAGTCAAGCTGAAGCTAATTACTATTTCTGCGTAACAATTCTATAAATTTATATTTAAACAGTTTGTTATATGTAGAGCATAGTCAAGTCGTGGTAGAGTAGATTAATATACTTGTCCTTTCGAGCCAACTACTTGATGCATCATCAAATGTACTCGATAGTAAAATCTGTTACACACGTATAATATTACACATAGCAAAACTTAAAAATTTATGTACCAAAACTATATTGTACGATAAAATATCTCAAATATATAAAAACTTACACAACAAAAATTTACAAAAGTGAAAACTTATTTTACACAGCTAATCAACCAGATAAATCATAATGCAAGATGAATATTCGACAAAAAATCATTACAGTTACAAAATTCCCAACTTTATGAACAGAATTAACGGTTAAAATAACCACAACTAACAAACTAATATAAAACTATAAGCAAAATTCAGAAACAAATTTACAAACCTATTTGAAAATAAATATATACATTTCCGGCATTGTCGGATTCTGGCGAAGATGGTCAGCAGGAAATCTAGCAAAAAAAAAAGAAAAAAAGACCTGCTTCTCTATACAAACTGCTTCTCAAAACGTCACTTCACGAAAACTGCTTCTCTAAACTGCTTCTCTAAACCTGTTTAACAATGAATACATAAGAATCGGTTCCAAGTCAACTCGACTCGCGAGTTGAATCGGTTCCAAGTCAACTCGACTCACGAGTTGACTCGGACGAGTCACGCTGATTCGAGTCAATTATAGTATTTGTTTTGTCCAAAGAAACACTCGTGGAAGTATTTCCCGGGTCGTAGTCCCAACGAAGGTTGAATTCGAGTTGTCGGTTCGTGATCTTGAAATCGTAAAATGAATTGGGATAAAAAGTGATATTTTGATTTTAAACTACGGATAATGAAATAACAATTAAAAACAAGCAATAAAACTAAGGGAACAAACAATGGGGCAAAGGGATACCTAAAACGCAAAATTAAACTAAAAACGGGGATTGAAAACGTAAATGCGCAAAATATAAAGTGAAATCTAAGGCATCCTAATCCTACGGGCATGAAAATACTTTCCTACATTCTAAATGATAAAAGAAAATTTCCAGAAAAAGAAAAATTATTTTTAGACTTTTTATTTATTTAATATTATTTAAAAACTATATAAAAGAAATTAAATGTCTAAAAATAATAAAACTTATCAAATAATTTTGAAACTTTTATAAAATTTACATCATAACATCTTTAATTATTTATACACAAGATATGGGGTGAAACAAATTTGTGGGAGCAAAAAGTCACAAGTACCTTCGATGAGCTCTAAAGAGAACCAACTACTCCACGCTTAGCATCTAACTTTTTTTTTTGGTAAAAGGGTTAATTTACCCCGGTAAAATATATTACGCCAAAAAACATTGAAGTACAAAGGATGAGGGTATATCTAACTTCTAAATAAACTCTATCATTTCTCGTTCTCCGCATTTTGAAAATCTCAAATAATGAAATCCGCGGATGCTTAGCCGATAATCAAGCCACGCATATATAAAGTCAAATACGGGAACTTGCAAACTCTTAGAAAGAATTCGCGTTTCATAGCTCCTAGTGTAAGAGACTAGCGAAAGCTCTTCAAGCCATGCATGTTAAAAGTCATGTACGGGAGCCGATAAAAGAGTAGCTCCTTGTGTACAAGGCTAGCAAAAGCTTTTGTGATCATCACTGGTTAAGGGAACAAGCTAGGGCTCAACACGCCCGGATCAAGTCAAAATTTTATTCCTACTCTCGCCAGCTAGAAAGTCAACAAGGTGTCAAAACACTTATTATATTTTTGCACATCTTTTTCAACTTTTTCACATTTTTTGTGCCTTTTCACAACCTTTTCATCATTTTTTGATCAAAATTTTCAATTTTTTTTTTCAATTTTTTAAATTTTTGAGGAAAAACAGGGTTGCAAGAGTAAACGACTAAATGAAAGAGCAAGGCCAAATTGAATCGCAGATTCACCCCCACCCCCCACCCCCAGACTAAAGGTAAGGGTAATCCTAATAAAAATCTAAGGCCGTTTATTAATTATGCCAAAAGATAAACGTTAGTCGATAAGATTAGGATATATGGATAAGAAACGAATGATGAAACTCGAGTTGAGACAAAACAACAAGCACGAGAGCCTTCAAAATTCGGGCAAATCCTGAACATAAACAAACAACCACAAAACACGAGAAATGGAAGAGGTCGCCCTCCTCACGTCACTTAAGAAAAATAGAAAGAGAGTAGAAATTGATAAGCATGGGTGCCTCCCAACGAAGCGCTTGTTATTAACGGAGTCGTATAGCTTAGGACTCTCCCGGGAATTACTTAATCTTGGGGGAGCAAATTGAACCGGAACCGCAAGTTAATGGAATTGCCTCAAAGACGGTATCTCACTCTCAGTTGAGTGGAAAGGGAGAAATATTAAAGTAAAAACGTAAAACACTCAGATGACGAAAGTAAATAAATTTAATCACGGGTGGGTTGGGTGGGTAAAATATCAAGCATCGGAACATAAATCTCGTCCACCACTCCAACAATATCTTCATCTATATCGAATTCAAAATCTACATCCGGTGGTTTCGCGGGTGGACGAGAAGATGGAAAATCAAAGAGAAATTAGTCAGCTTCGGAAAGTAAATCATCATCATGAATTTCTTCAATAAGAACATTTCTTCGAAGGTCATTCTCATCATTCTCAATACCCGGTGGTATCGAGTCGACCGTAGCAAGAAATAGATCGACATCCTCTAAAAGAGGGTCACGTGACGGATTATCAGAAATAGTACTCAAAATAATTTCAGAGTCGATCTTAAAGTCAAAACGCTCATAATCCGGAAGAGAGATATTAGCATGAATAGTGGGACTGCCACTACTCGTCTTTTCAAATCGAAAAATTTCAAGCTCGGGTAAGAAATCACTATCCATATCGGGGATAGGAGAAGAAGTCGGAGGATTATTCAATGCCTCGATCTTACATATGAGAAGATTGATGTTCAATAATTTTTTACGAAGTACTTCATCTTGGATTTCCGTATCAATATATTCATCATTCTCTTCTTCTAAATTGACGAGCTCAGAAGTTAACTCCTCCACATAGTCTATGTCTCCACAAGATAAAGAATCATCATCGTCTTCAGAATCGGAGAACATCTCATTATGATCATTTTCAATGTTAACATCCTTCGGAGGGAGAGAAGATGACGATTCATCGTTCAATAATTCTTCAAGTAAAAGGATGTCCCCCTCCGGATCAAAATCGGTATCATCAACCTTTGTCGAAATAGAATCATTATTAGCAAGAAAAGTATCGTCTTCCAAAACGGAGTCACTTCCCTCAACAGGTGTGAGAGAAAGATGGAAAGAGTCGGGGAGGATTGATTCAGAAGACGGAGTGGGATTGCCACTCGAAGTATTGTTGTCGTCATATATACCAAATAAAGTTCTTAGGATCCGTCTGTGCTCCTCTGCAAACAATTCTTCCATGCTTTTTTCTCCATTATCTTCGACGGTTGTTGTAAAAAAATGAAGACATAAATGAGAATCAAACGGATAGAAGGTGAGAGAAAAATAATCAAACGATAAGAGGATAAGAAGAGCATTTTTGGATTTTTATGTCGGAAAAACAAAAGAAAAACAAAATTCAAAATTCAATTTTGAAAAATAAATATTTTTGAGCTTTTTTGAAATTAGAAACACAAAAGAAAATCAAGTTAAGCGAAATAAAATATTTTTGGATTTTTTTTTAATGCAAAAACATTTACAAGAAAACGATAACTTCACGAGGAAGGATCTTCAAAACACGAAACAACGAATGGAATCGACGCACTCTTCTCAAGCCTTCCCCGGCAGCGGCGCCATATGATTCAAGTCAATTATAGTATTTGTTTTGTCCAAAGAAACACTCGTGGAAGTATTTCCCGGGTCGTAGTCCCAACGAAGGTTGAATTCGAGTTGTCAGTTCGTGATCTTGAAATCGTGAAATGAATTGGGATAAAAAGTGATATTTTGATTTTACATTACGGATAATGAAATAACAATTAAAAACAAGCAATAAAACTAAGGGAACAAGCAATGGGGCAAAGGGATACCTAAAACGCAAAATTAAACTAAAAACGGGGATTGAAAATGAAAATGCGCAAAATATAAAGTGAAATCTAAGGCATCCTAATCCTACGGGCATGAAAATACTTTCCTACGTTCTAAATGATAAAAGAAAATTTCCGAAAAAAAGAAAAATGATTTTTAGACTTTTTATTTATTTAATATGATTTAAAAACTATATAAAAGAAATTAAATGTCTAAAAATAATAAAACTTATCAAATAATTTTGAAACTTTTCTAAAATTTACATCATAATATCAGAAATCTAGGAAAAATAAGAAAAGTGTAAAAAATTTATGAAATAAGCTGAAAATAAGTGAAAAGCAAAATAAGCTTAAAAGGGAACCAAGGTATAAGAAATAAAGTGTGCATGAACTTTATGAAAAAGACCCTAGGACACGTTGGTTGAGGCTGTGTGAGTTAAGTATGGACTGAGCAAGAGGTACCAGGTTCGAATCCTGGACCTCACTTTTTGCAAAATCATTTTATTTTTGGATTTTTCTTTTGGAAAACTTTTAAATACGCAATAATAAGAAAACTGTGTGAAAGAACATTTTTTATAAACTTCAAATAGGCTGGGAATATAAACAAACAAAGAGCAGTGGGTTCAAAGACTTTAACAAATAAAGGATTTAGAAAATCAAAAAGCTATAAGCTAAAGCATACAAGCTAAATGGGGATTAAGCTAAAAAGACTAAGGAGAACTAAGGGAAGACTTAATAAGCACAAAGGAAAAGGAAAGAAGCAAGTTAATAAGCTAAAAAGCACTTAATCTAAGCTAAACTATCCTAGGCTGCAGGTGCAAAAATGACTAAAGGGGCAGGTTTAAGCTCCTAAATAAGCATCTAAATAATAAGCAAACACTAAATAAAACTTAAACAGGTAATATATAGCAACAAAACTACTTGTAAAACTGATTTGGGGAAATTTTAACAATATTTAAGCTGAGAAAAAGGGCTATGAGTACTGACAGATAGGGCTGAAAGGGAACTTTTGAAAACTTCTAAAAACAGGCTACTGGGGTGAGTTTGAGCACAAATTTAAGCTAGTAAATGGAAAGGAGAATGTGTAAAAGCTGTGAGCAAGGATAGACTGCATAGAAACAAGAATCATGGATTAAGAACTACTAATGAATGCTAAAATCTAGAGGGAAAAAAAATGCTAAATGGGCATATAGGCTGCTGATGCAATCTACTCTAAATGGGTCAAAATGGGCAGAAACTAGTTGACTAACAAACCTAAAATACCAGATACTAAACGTGAATTCTAACTTATAGCAGACTAAATGAAGCTAACACAACAACTAAAAATAGGCTTAAACTAGAATAACCCTATGCTAGTTATGAAATCAGTTATGATAGTGTAGGGGTAAGGAAATGGTTGAAAACAGGTAATAACCAAATCCTTCTACTACTAAACTTAAGGGCAAGTAAAATTAACTATAAAGGAGCAAGAAAACTCAATCAAAAACTCCTAAATCCTATGGGAACAAATAAAGGCAGTCTAAACAAGTCGTAAAGCATTAAAATGGGAAACATAACACAAAAGCTAGAAAACTTATTAAAAATGCTAAAGTTAACTACAAACTTACTGAATATACTCAACCAAGGTTGTATCAAGTGGATTGCTAAACTTAAATTGACCAAGAGTGCAAAGAACCTCCAGTGCCAAACACCCCCTTAAATGGGACTGCTTGGATTTTAAACTAGGAAGTGCAAGTATAAGCTAAAATTTGTAAAAGTGATTATTGAAACAACTTAAAATAAGTATGAAAAGGAGTTTTGAATCAAGATTAAGCAGTAGTAAAAAGCTATAAACAAAAAGCACTTATTTTTGGATTTTTATTTGATATTTTCTGATTTTTAAGCAAAAATGAAAGTAAAGCAGAATTAAACTATTTAGAAGTTTTTAAGTGACTTAAGTGAGCTTAAATGACAGGAAATTAAGAGCTTGTAAAGGAAATTAAGCTTAAATGGAAATTTTGCATTAAACGGATAAAAGACAATTAATGAGAAAGCTGATTAATTTTATTAAGATCAAAACACATTACATTTTTAACAGAGCAGAAACGTAATCATAAACATAAGCTAAGCTACCCCTAAATTTAACCCTACTCCTAATGGAGATTTCTGTGAGTGAGAAAGAGTCTTTATATAGGCTCGGCTGAGGAGAGCTAGGGTTGCTGTGGAAAGCCCTAGAAGCTTGAATCTTAGCCATACGTTCTCAATTCTATCCAAATGTTGTCATTTCACCTCTCTTTAGCCGTTGGATTGATCTTATCTACATCTCCACATATATGTATCCAATGAGAGAGCTTGAAATGGCCACGATGGAGTAATTATGACAACATTCTCTGACACCTCAGAGGTTCTAGAAGATGGGAACCTCGTACTAAGCATCTTGGGTGAAAATGAAAGGGGCTGGGTAACCGAGGTGAAGAAGATGAGCAGTAAAACGCGCCTTCTATTTTTATTGTTTTATTTGACTGGTGGGTATGGGTTTGGTTATCAAAATGGGAGGTGGGCTTATGTTTGTTGCTTGGGCCTGTGAGGGATGTAAAGGGATATTGGGTTTTGTTATTTTTGGGATATAATGGGATGAGATTTTAAAGGGTTTAGTTAAGTATAAGTGTAAGGTATGGATCCGGTTGTGTTTGCTATTTTAACCAAGGGACCAAATTTGTATTTTCTGAAAACATAAGGACCAATGCTGCCATTCTTCGAAACAATAATCCAATGGCTCATTTTGACAACTCATTGATTCTTCAAGGGCTTGGTTGTCAAATCTCTTAATTATTCTTCAAAAGGACCATTTTTGACAACTTTGAAAGTAGAAGGGCCATTTGTGTAACTTTCTCAAACTTTAACCAAGGACCAATCTTGTCAATTCTGAAACTTTGAGGACTTTAATGGACTTTGTGAGCTTTGACTTTGACCACTAGCTTTCCCGGTTCCGGCTTTTGACACTTTTCCAATTCCCGTGCTCGTTTTGTCATTTTCTCGTGATTTTTCATCCTTTTCTTATAAATCCGTACCTGCACATTCAAAAACACAAAAACACGAATATTTGGCAATTATGGGTTAGTTTTTGGTCAATTTGGTCGGGTTTTGGTCAATAAAAGGTATGTGAAAATACACATACCACACGTGACTCAGAGTTTTTTTTTAACTTAGATCCGGTTAGGTTTTTCGGTTTTTAAAATGCGAGATAATTTTTTGTTATGTTTGGCGTTTAGAATAGCTATTAACGACCTGTAAAACTCATGTTTAACCTAAATGTATGCAATTATAGATGACGGATTGGGGAATACCGGATATTCACTTGCAAGGTCAGGCTTGTAAAAGTCATATGCATGCGACATATAACTTAGATCTAGGTGATGGAGGTATTTTGTGGCGCGTGGTGTAGATGAAAAGAAAGAGGAGATCGCGTGGAGGTGTTTTGGTGGTGGCGGTGTGTTTAGGGGGACGGCGGTGTAAAAAAGTTTTTCCGCACGCCAATCATATACTATGTAGATGGCACATTAGTCGAAATATTTTTAAGAATTGCAGGCGAAGAATTAAGTCATACGATTATTGGATTATTTTTGAATCATTGTGGAAGTTGCTAGAAGATTCTCCAACGTGGTTATCATACACAGAAAACTACGAGGAACTTCGAATATTTTTGGAAAATTACCCTCGTAAGTCTTTTACATTAATAGTTTTTTATAATCCGATATTTTTATCCATAAGTCCTACCCGGTACTTATTTTTCTTTCCTTTCAGGTGTTTTAAGATACCTACATGAGAATTGGTTGGACAAATATAAAACATATTTTGTGTCAGCCTCGATTGACCAGTCTTTGAACTTTGGAAATCGCACATCCAATAGAGTTGAGAGCCAACATGCCAAGTTGAAGAGATTTACTGTTTTTACTTTTATGATCCGCTGATCATTTTCGCCACTCCCAGTTCTTACAAGCTCGACCTCCGGTCACTCTACTATTGTCCGCCCAATTGCTAGGCTCCGGATTGTTTAACATATGATTCAATTATATCCGAATTAATGAGTGATGCACTATATTCATGTCACATTTGAAATATTTTTTATGATGATTCTTTTAGCATATATGCACCAAAGATTCTTGCTGGGCGTTTAGCTACTGCGGATTTACAAAATTTGCAAGTTCACCGAGTTTCGACCTTCCAGTATATCATTACTTGTTTCAGTGACCGCATCTCATGACTCAACCTATCGAGTAATGCTCAGACACTCGTCACTTTATTTAGCACAAGAAGTCTATTCCGTCATTTACTTAAACTACCGGACCATAACTATCAAAACTTCGTCGGATCCCTTGTTCCTCATCATAGACCGATAACTTATCTGGATCCCTTGATTCTCAAATATAACTCCCGTTCAAACCTCGATTATCTGGTCCGTCTTGCCACCTTGCGACCTTAAAAATGATAATTTTTCTCATAGGCTGAAACCCTTTTACTATTATCATTTCAGTTTAATAATCGAAGTCTTGGTCTAACCCTCGTAAACACGGTCGCCATTGTCGGCTGATCCGACCTTCAAGATCCTCCGTTCGGACGGATACATATATTTGTGGCCAAACACTTTAGCTTTTTGATACCTCCGCTCAAGAGCTGTGACCATCTTTCCAATCAACTTTAACTTGGTGTACGCCTGATGAACTCAAATAAGTACATTTTATTAGCATCATTTATCCAATTTATTTAACTTGTTTTACCTTATTATGTATGAGAATCGGTGCTTTAATGTTTACTTTAGTGGTTCTCAGGTAAAAACAGGTAAAAGGTGAAACTTGGCGATTTTGGACTAATTACTGAGCGAAACAAACAAGATGTCAAAAGTCTACTGAAACCCAGAAGATGCGCCGTATCTCACTCAACAGATACGCCGCAATATCATACTTAGATGAATTCGAAGACCATTGCCTGACTTTGAAGAATGCGCCGCATGGAATTCTACCATGCGCCNAGAATCGGTGCTTTAATGTTTACTTTAGTGGTTCTCAGGTAAAAACAGGTAAAAGGTGAAACTTGGCGATTTTGGACTAATTACTGAGCGAAACAAACAAGATGTCAAAAGTCTACTGAAACCCAGAAGATGCGCCGTATCTCACTCAACAGATACGCCGCAATATCATACTTAGATGAATTCGAAGACCATTGCCTGACTTTGAAGAATGCGCCGCATGGAATTCTACCATGCGCCGCATATGAAACTCTGGTCAAAGAAGAAGATCAAGCTCGTTCTACTCCAGATACGCCGCATCACTCAATTAACATACGGCGTATCACTATCAAGACTTCACCAGAAACAATCCAAGACAACTGAAGGACATGCGCCGCATAAAGATTCAAGTTACGCCGCATCTAAAGGCGCTGTACGAATATCCAAGTTATGCCGCATCTAAAGGAGGTGGTGGAGTTCGAGCCGGACGTATTGGATTAAGGAGATGAACGTGAGTCTAACTTGAAGACTCTGGAATAAAGACAAGTGCTGACCGGGAGACAACCCAGAAATTTTTATCTGTTTTCTGTTTTGTGTCGAGTCTGTCAGACCTGCAGAAGATGCGGCGCATCTCCACTATGGAATGCGGCGTATCATCTGCACTGGTCATATCTTATTTTATTTTTCTGCATTTTTATTTTTCTTGAAAACATTCTGTCAGTTTATTTAATGCGGCGCATCCCTGTTTAAGGATACGACGCATCTTTTATTCTGATCCGTATTAATTCCAGGCTCGATACGGCGCATCTTCTTCCATAGGATGCGGCGTATCGACTGACCTGATGATTTTTATTTTTTTTAGGTTTTATTTTCACTAACTACTAATGTATTATGCAAGTTGAACCTTCTTAACTCAGGTGTGTAAAAGTCTAGGTGGTATTATAGATTCCTGCACTTTTTGTGGATACCTCGTTCATGAAGCTTTAACGTTCTAATCCACAAGAAAGTTGATCTTTGCTAGCAAACGCATAATGGAAGATCATTCGGAGCAAATATCAGGGAAGTTTTTCTGTTCTAATTCTTTTATTTTCCAGTTTTTAATCCTTTAAAACAAACAACGAGGACGTTGTTTAACTTAAGTGGGGGGATGGAGAATTAGAACACTTACTTGTCCAAACTTTTTCAAAATATGCTCAAAATGCACTTGATATATCATAATTTAAAATTTTTAGCATGTTTTTGTTTAAGTCTAAATTACATAGCCGTACACATAACATTATTTTTGCCTAAAATCAAAAACTTTAGTATTCTGGTGACTTGTAAACTTTAGAACTTGGCTTGTATACTACTCGAGACCACCATGATGAGTATTATCGATATAATTGGAGTGACTTGTCTAACTTGGTAAAATTCTAGGATTACACCCAAAAAGCCTTTATATGTTTTGTGATATTAACTAGCTACACCGGTTAGTTAACCCCCGTATAAACTATTTTGTTACTCTCGTTTTTAGAGTAAGATACCCCTAGAAAAACCCTCAGAGCCATTCCTTTCGTTTCTTACACCTTTGTTAAAATGTTTCGTTACACCCTTACACCTTAGCATACCCTGTAGATTGAAATCCGTGGTTAGTTACTTTAGGCAAAGTGTGTTTCCTACATTACCTGTGTTCGCGTGCGTAATTCATTATCTTTGGTTAGGTCGGGAAATTGCACAATGCAATTGGAGTGAAAGTACATATTGTATATTTTTAGTTTATTTTTCGTGTGTTTACTACTTTCACTATTACATGTATTTTCTGAAAGTTATGAAAAGTATGAAAAAATTATCCGAAAAAATCGTGATAGAAAAGTTGTGAAATTTTACACAAGTAAAAAAAAAATCATAAAAAAATAGAAAAGAAAGAAGAAAGAAGAAAAAGTTTCAAGTTTGTTTTAACCAACTTATGTAAAGTTTTGTAAAAGTGGAGATATCACCACTATTTGTTGTTGTATATTATATTTATGATTGAAAGGGAGTTGGCCGTTACGGGAACGCCAACTAAGATTATTCTTTGTTTAAGATTTTATTGAGTATAATTCGTGTCTACCTAAAGCGTGAGTTACATGAGTCAAAAGCGTGAGTTATTCAATGATATGAGTCTTATTCATGGGATGGTTGGAAAAGTAATTAACCACATTTAGGATTTTAATCTATCCGTTTTGTTTATTTTTATTTTACACCAATTTATATCCCAAATATTATCCATACCCTATATCATTCTTCATCCTAACCTTTGATTTGTTGAGATTAGAGATTTGAGCAATCTTAAGTATCGTAGTCATGGATTCGGCTATGTATTTTTTATTTTGTCGCTCTTTTTGATATAATATTATTGGTGAAGATTACTTGGTCCTATTTTAGCTTATTCGAGTTAAGGAATTGAGCAATTGCGAGTATCGTGGTCGTGGATTCGATCATGTATTCGTGATTTTGTCGCCTTTTCTGGAATATGAGATCGATAGAGATTAAAAAGAATGATCAACCCTAAACCTACTAACCCATTTTACCGCTTTAGACTTGTTACTCCTTGGCTTTAGTGGGGGAGATGCGTATACTTGTCAAGCTTATGATAGAATATTCATCACAATTAGCAACTAAATGATTTAGAATTGTTTTATATTAAAAGAAAATTATTTTGTTTCTACTTCGTTAAGTGGTTGGTTGTGTGATTATGATAAAACGAATACATGCTTAACCATTAAAAATAAATCCTAATACCTTTTAGGATACATTTCATAAGATTAAATTTAAGGTTTACTTGGGGACAAGTAAAGTTCAAGTGGGGGGATATTTGATGAACTCAAATAAATACATTTTATTAGCATCATTTATCCTATTTATTTAACTTGTTTTACCTTATTATGTATGAGAATCGGTGCTTTAATGTTTACTTTAGTGATTCTCAGGTAAAAACAGGTAAAAGGTGAAACTTGGCGATTTTGGACTAATTACGGAGCAAAACGAACAAGATGTCAAAAGTCTACTGAAACCCAGAAGATGCGCCGTATCTCACTCAACAGATACGCCGCAATATCATACTTAGATGAATTCGAAGACCATTGCCTGACTTTGAAGAATGCGCGCATGGAATTCTACCATGCGCCGCATATGAAACTCTGGTCAAAGAAGAAGATCAAGCTCTTTCTACTCCAGATACGCCGCATCACTCAATTAACATACGTCGTATCACTATCAAGACTTCACAGAAACAATCCAAGACAACTGAAGGACATGCGCCGCATAAAGATTCAAGTTACGCCGCATCTAAAGGTGGTGTACGAATATTACAGAATATAAAAAGCTTGGACCCCACGCGAAGTTAAGTCAATGCACCGCATCTCATCATTACATGCGCCGCATCGAACCCTCAGACAGAAACTATAAATACCCCAAGACCTAGACGAATTTTGTGTGCACCATAACCCTAGGGAGACGAATTCAGACGAACAAGCAACACAAGACACACCCCAAACGAAGATCTTAGAGCTGTAAGAAGGTCATGCATGTATTTAATTCATTAAGTAGTTTTGTTTTATTGTAATAGTAAGCTTTGAATCCATCAGGATTGATGGCCGGTAGTTTGTGAGTACGCAATAATCAAGTGCCCGCCTTAAAATTGCTTTCCCATCGATTAAAGTTTATATGTTGATGTCTTTGGTTTCCTTATATTAGTGCATTGATTACCTCTGTGTCTAGCTGAGCACTGCTGAGCCGCCATACTCCTTCCTCGCCTACTCACTCCAATGTCTTTGGATGAGTAGGATATTCATAAGTAATCAATAAGGGTTTACTCGCCGATATAATAGCCAACGAGTACAGATTAATTTTATACACTTCATATAAAACTAGCAATAAAACAAGTGACAAGCTATCTTAATCATCAGGACAGGCATTCTTATTGTCTCTACTATCTATCTGTGTACGTGTATGCTATTCACTGATTTGTTTAATTAAATAACCAAACCGTGGCAGTCTCTCAGGCTGAGCCCCCCGATCATTTAGATTAGACTGTAAAGCTAACTTAGATATTAAAATACTGATTAGGATAATTAGATAATACGTTCCACTCTTAGTGATCGACACTCTGTTTACCATTATATGCAAACTGACCGGGTACACTGCTCGTTAAGTGTGTGTGTTATTGATAAGTCGGCTAAATATAAATGTAAAACTTGAGTAGGCATTAAACTGCTAAACCCCAACTACACATAACGCTCCATCAACGCCAGTCACAAGGTTTTGGACTAAAACGTGCAATGCGAATACCTGCTGAACAACATACCGGACCAAGTGATACCGGATACAAACCATCGGATCTTAAGGTTTCCAAACCACGGCGACTTATGAGCTTCATTGTCTGGTATGACCTGACCTCTGAGCCTTGAAATTTTGATATCCAATGGCACTCCTACAATAAAAACGACATACTTATAACTTTTGAGTTGAGGATGTAGATACTTAAAATCACTCGGTCAAATACTTCAACCCCTTATACATCCGACCACACGATCTGAGATTTGCCTTAACTTCCAACATTTTCAAAACATTCGTTCGATCATCATATCGGCATGCTAACAACATATCCGACAACAGTCCACTGGCCAAGCGTTCTGGACAAATACATGTCGTAAATGAACCGCGGCATATCTAGATGCAACCTCCGGTTTACACCTTCAATTATAAGTCTGTTAATAAACGAACGAACTGCAACATAATTATTACTTGTAGCCTTTGGGCTCCAGTACGAACCTGGATCATCGAGCAACTGCGTTGCGTATCCGTGATGTCAAACGACATATTCCGTAACCATGAACCCCCTATATCTAGCCCGACGGATTTATGCTTCAACAAACATGAATATGTAGTAGCTGAATGCACAACTTTTTCTCCAGATTGGTAATATACTATGCAATTAAACGAAACTCAAAAGTGAGAACGAATAATAATCCAAAAAGATCTAAAACAGTGGTTGATTGTTCCCAAAAATCGCACCTTAAATGGATGCAATAACTGATATGATATGCGTTTACCTAAGTGGTCGCAGTGGCAATGACAAACACCCCTACAATCAATTCAATCAAGCACTAAAATTGATTTTAGCCATTTAATTCCATTTTCAAATACCCATTACAATTCATGAAACCTAAAATCAAACACAATTCTCCTAAAAACGGCACCCCAATTATTTGTAATGCCACAAATCTTTTTAGGCTTATTAAATAATACAAAAAAGAAATCCAAATTCAATAATTATAAGATCACTATAATACTTATACTAAACAGGACTGTTTTTGGACAACTATAAAAGAAACTTTAGTTAGCATTACTATATATATTAAAAGGCATTCCATACGACGTCGTTGATGCTACAGTGTCTTCGGCCCATTTGAGTTAGCCCACTACAGGTGTTGGGCTGATTGGTCTCATGTACAGCCTCAGCCCAGTTTTGTTTGTAAAACGTATAAAACGTATCATGTATATCTACGCGTATATTTTCAGAAGTTAGGTTACAATTGTCGATCATCGCTTTGCAAAGTACAATCTACCACATGTACAATCTTTTTCTTTTCCAATGAAGAAGCTTCTCCACACTATAAAAATACATTGTTTCTTACAGAAAAAATAAAAAAAACAAAAAACTGAACAGTAGCATATCAAAGAAAGAAGATACAGGAACAAAAAAAAAGTTATTAAGAAAATGACATTATACTAGAATCTTATGATCTCGATCCGATATTACGATCTCAATCATATAAATACGAAAACAATCCTGAGTATGATCCAAATCTTGAAAACATTGATAAAAAATAATCGTAAAAACGAAAATAAAATAAGTTAAAAGCTGATGTGACGACATCGCTCCACGCCTCCAATCATTTTTGGTTTAACAATAATCTTTTCAAAAAGGCGAAATTTGTCAATCACGTACCTTTATAAAAGTAATCCTGTATCATAGATTAGCAAAAATCATGCCTTAAAAAAACAAAATGACGCATGTAAATGCTCAATTATTGGTATTTTAGACTAAACGGAGTGGAGCATATTTCCTCCGTGAGTGAGTGACTCATGGTGTTACTTCCACAACACAAGTCCCAACTCACGCTCATTTTGGTTTAATTTGCTGAGTTACTCATCATGCACTATTCACACATTCTCTCTCACATCACTCAATCACAACCAATGCTCTTATGCCACACCATTCACTCACTTTTTCCATCACTCACCCATATTTTTGTTGGCATATGATCACTCACCCTTCACTCCTTTTTTTTTCCATTAAAATTATAAAAAAACTAAAATTCTATTAAAATTTTTAAAAAAAAATTACACAATATTACTAAAAAACATAAATTAGCATTACATAATACTAAAAAACTAAATTTCATAATACTAAAAAACTAATTTTCATCGTCTTCATCGTCCACCTCGATGTATGGTAATTGTTGAGCGTCAATATCCTCCATAAAATCAAATCGGAGACGAAAATGTGTTTCCTCATGTCGTATCTCGACTAATGCCGCTTCGTCAAATACCGGTTGGATCGGAGGATCCAGAATATGAACTGGCGAGATTGCTTTACCGGCGTCATGTATAATCATGTTGTGCAATATCACACATGCATACACTAGTTTTCTAATTCTCTCTATTGTGTGTGGCCGTAAGGGTCGATTCAGTATACCCCATTTACCCTTGAGAACACCAAATGCCCATTCAACATCCTTTCGAGCCGACTCTTGTACTTTCTTGAACTTTTTCTCTTTCGGGTCGGTTGGATATTTGAACACTTTAACAAAAGTAGACCATGCAGGATATATGCCATCGTTTAGATAGTAGCCACACTTGTACGTACGGCCGTTCATAACAAATGGGCACTTAGGTGTCGTATCATTACGCTCGGTGAGGAACAGCGGAGATTGCATCACAACATCCTGTGAACCCGGCGGTCTAGAGAACGCGTGCCATATCCACAAATCTTGAAGACGCCACTGCCTCCATCATAATCGTGGGGTATTGATGATCACCCCTTTTATATTGACCCTTCAATTCCACTGGACAATTCCTCCAAACGAAATGTATGCAATCTAGGCTACCGATCATATCCGGAATGTGATGTCTCTCTTCGTCTGCTTCGTATAAACGTGGAACATCATGGCTTGTTGGCCTACGTAGGAAATCTCGACCGTATAACTGAATAATAGCGTCACAAAAAAATTAAAGGCATTCACGTGACGTTCTTTGTGCCATTTCTAAATATTTGTCAAACTCATCCGGTGGATTACCGGTTGCGAGTTGTTTAATGGCAGACATACATTTTTGTATAGCTGTGAAACTTTTTTGCGCTCTAGCATCATAACCTTCTTGAAAAATACTCGAATCTAGACTCAATAGCATGTGTGGTTTTTAAAATTAAAATTTTAGGCATACGATACCTATCTTTACAAAAAGATCATCGTATTTCGGATCTTCACAAAAATAATCACGATGCAACCTTTCTGCATCTTTGATCCGATTGCGGCTTACTGATTTCCGTGTCGACCTTGCCGTATCATCTTCCTCAATCGCGTTAATAAAAACCTAGAGACTACTATTGTTAGACCACTCAAACGGCTCGTCTAACAATATAGTCGAACCAATTCTTTTATGCTCCATATGGTTGATTTTTTTTTTGTTTTGTTTACATCGGAGGGGTTTTTTTTTGGGTTTAATATGGTGTGATTGAACTTTTAGACTATTAAGTTCTCCTTTGGAAGTTTTGTATTATGATAATTCTGCGTATATTCGTTAAGTTATGATTATAAGAAATTTGTCAAATTTTGGAAGTATTGGTGCTTTATTAAGATAGATCTGTTAGATTTAGGTTATTTTCTGATACGTTTCGTTTTTCGTTCAACTTCATTGATGATGATTGATTCTGCCAAATCCTGGAAAGAAGAGAAGAATTGTTAGGTTGCTATTAGATTGGTTATTCACGGCTTGAGATAAAGTATGGTTGCCATAAAGGTATGTTTATATAATGCAAATATTATGACGCCTGGCCAACGTGATAATATTTACATAATATAACGTATTTTCATTGTGAGCATATGATATTTTGGGAAGTGTGTGAGAAGCATTAGATCTCTGTTAGTTGAATTATTCGTGGTTAGTGAGACTTTTAGGATTCATTCTATCTGTGTGTGTTCTGCTTTCATCGTTAGATATCTGGATAAGTTCGAATTCTTTTTGATAGTTGTTCATCCGATAAGAAATTTAGAACTCATTATAGAGTTTCCTATCGTCTGAATTTTTGCACTCAATCTGTCTTCTAATATTAGTTATCTGTTGCTAGTACGCATCCGTTGAACTGAATTATGATCTTCTTTGAATAAGATATGAAGTTATGAAATTCTGATAAGAAAAGATCTGTCTGTCTGTTAAAATCTGTTGGGAAAGTTTTCTGAATTGAGATTATTTATGTGATCGAAAGAGTCTGAGTTTGTTTCATTCTTGCAAATTCTGCAATTCAATTCGTTTATGTCTACTCTGCTTATTCAATTTCCGAGGACGGAAATTTCTTTTTAGAGGGGAAGAAGTTGTAATAACTCAAATTCTAAAACATGCAAAATGACCAAAATGCCCTTAAGTTTAAAAATTTGTAATAACACTTAAATAATATCAAGAAAACCCTAGAATTTGGAAATTTGCAACATATGATCATAATAAATTAAGTATGAATAAAATTTGTCACTTTTGTAAAAGTAAAAATAATTCTTGCATATAATTTAACTAAGTCGATTTATAATTATCTATATATATAATTATATTAAGAAATAAATCCCAAATACATTAGAAAACTTGTACAATAAGTTAAATTGGACTTATCACAANAAATGACCAAAATGCCCTTAAGTTTAAAAATTTGTAATAACACTTAAATAATATCAAGAAAACCCTAGAATTTGGAAATTTGCAACATATGATCATAATAAATTAAGTATGAATAAAATTTGTCACTTTTGTAAAAGTAAAAATAATTCTTGCATATAATTTAACTAAGTCGATTTATAATTATCTATATATATAATTATATTAAGAAATAAATCCCAAATACATTAGAAAACTTGTACAATAAGTTAAATTGGACTTATCACAATATATTCCAGCCCAAGATAAGTATTATATCATTCCTATATATATAGATACACGTTTATATATTTTAAAAACCTTAATCGACTTTTAAAACCCAAAACCAAATCCCTAAATTCCATTCAGTCGACTCAAAGTTTTCCATATCTCCCAAACAATTTTCCTGGTCTTTTATAAGTTCAAAGAGGGTGATAAAAATATTGGTTCAAGTCTGGGTCGATCGTGTGAAGCCTGGAGATTTGATAGTGTCGATTAAAGTTAGCTGAGAGGTTCAAATTGTTCTGCTCAAAATACGTTCTAAAATCTTTTTGGTATTTTTCTATCACTCTTTATATTATACATGATCTTTAGAAAATATTAGAATTGAAGCATGCATGTTTTGTAGCCCGTACGAATTTATGGAAACTAAAAACCCTAATTGAACTTAAAATCAAAATCGACCTGTAAGAATTTTTTTGAGCTTTATGTATATTTTATTCTGGTCTCTTACAGGTTATATAACATTCAAAAAATATGTTTTGTAAATTTTAAAGCATAGAAACTAAATTTGGATTTAATTTGTAATCGCTTGAATTAAGGAAAAAGAAAAAGGAAAAGAAGTCGTGTGTACTAGGGTTAGGTTTTTGATAATTTTTAGTGCATTAATGATGTTGAATGATGGTGTAATAAATGTGTAATTATTGGAAGAAAGTAGGGTTAGGGTTTGTGGATTTAATATTAAACTGATTGGATTTTTAAAACTATAAGGTGTGTTTTGTAATTTTATAAATATGTGGGTTATTTTTGTAAGTTGTATAAAACCTGTGGTGAGTTGGGAAAAACATAATATGAGGGTGTCATATGTTAAATTTGCAACTAAAAGGTTTAAATAGAAGATTATGTAATTATATAATCCACATTGTAATTATTTAAAATTAAGGGGTTAAACTTGTAAATTGTGAAAGTTAAGGGCTGTTTTGAATAGATATAATACTGGAGGGTAATATGTGTAATAATTAAAGGCTTAATGTGTAAATATGAATATTATAAGGATTAAATTGTAAGTTATTTAATTAAAAGGTTTAATTTGTAAAATTATTAAAACCAAAGGGTTGGAATTGTAAATATGAGAAATTTATGGATTAAGCGAATAAAGTGTGAAACATATGATATTTACATTTAAAACTTTACACTATAATATAGTTACACTTTAAACCCTAAACTATTATAACTTGTAATAATAAACCCTAATTTCATAATAATGATTTAATTCTATATTTAACTTATTTATTATATGAAAATTCCTAATTATGCAAACTTACTAATTTGGGAAACTTACTAAAAATATAAATTTGACTAAGAGGAGCAATCTAATTTAAGATAAAGTAACGATAAAATGAACCCTAATTCAGGTATATATATTGGAGAATAAGTGAACTCCTCCTTTCTGTGAATCTTTCCTTTGATCTCATTGCTTTGCTAAGGTACGGATATTCTGACCTTACTTTTAAGGTTTCCTTCATGATTACAATTTTTGTTATGAACTTTCTATTTTGAAACCTCTGATTTGAACCTTTGCTATGAACCTTCTGTTTTTGAACCTTTGACATGAAAACTTTGCTATTGAACTTTCTGATATGAAAATTATGTTTTGAACCCTTAAATATGAACCTTTTGATTACATGAGTTTCACTAGGCATGGGGGTTCCATGTCTGTGTCAGGGATGAACCTCTGACATGACTCTAGGGCAGTAGAGTGATGTTCTGCCACGTCCCTGGGTTGGCTGCATATATTTATCTGTTGGGAAGGGGCGTATGGATGTATCCTAGATCAGTTTCTGTTATATGTTATCTGTTATTTATTATATGTTATCTGTTATCTGGTTTGTTAATACAAATATCGCCTAAAAAAGGTTATTTATATTTTACGATCTTTACTTTGTTTTGTTAACGACAAAAGGTAAAGTTTGTTTTTAGCAACAAGTAAATATAGATTAAAAGTCTTTCAAGTTAAACATCACTCAAACTACATTTACATGTTTTCATAAAGTAATTTTAAATAGTAATATGGTCAAGTATACTTTTAAAATACATACATGTTAAGGTATACTTCATATGTTAAAAATATGATACAAGTATAATTAGTAAGTTTTTTGTTTTGTGATTAGTACATAGTTAGTAATCAAACATTTTTAGTAAAACATTTACTTACTAAACATCTCTTATTAATATTTGTAAGCTACATAATATATACATTCTACAAAGTTTATTTTATTTCTTAATATGGAATAGTGAAATTAGTTTACATTATCACTTGCATCACACATGTCTTATCAAGGGAACATTTGTGTAAGAGACATGTTTTGTTTTGTTGTGATTCATACTCAAAGATCTCAAAGTTAACTTTGTGAAATCTTGAGAATATTGAGTTAGATTGTGAAATATTTTGTGCAGGAATCTATCAGACATGCTGGCGGAACCCTCGGGGATAACGGACGGAATCAAAGGATTGGTTCCACGTATCCGTGGGTTGATCTGAATGTTTGCCTATAAATAGCAACTCACTCTTTTAGTTTTTGTTATCACTTACAATCATAACATATTTCATATACATTCATTCTCTCATCTAACTCAATTCCAATTACATATTTGTGAGCTTCTTTTGTAGCAAGAAGATCATAACTTCATCCGAAAAGTAACAAGCTTCAACACAACGTTGCAAGACTTGTTAGCTTAAGCATTGTGTATACTTGTGTAGTTTATACACCATTTGATTGTATCTATTTATAGTGATCGGTTAGTATTTTAGTCCTTAAAATACATAGTGTGGTGGGAGTTGTTGTACCCTTGTAAAAGAACTACCGGGAGTGGTTGTACCCTTGTAAAAGAACTCGACATCTAGCTTAGTGTCGGAAATAGGTGTAAGCGACGTGTAAGGTTTTCTCCGCCGGTTAAAGGAGCTTGTTAACTAGTGCAAGAAACTCTCTAGTTGGATACTCGGGGCGTGGAGTAGGGCAAGGAAAAAGAGTTCTTGTAGCCGAACCACGATAAACACTCGCATTGTGGTTTGATCGTTTCTTACTTTTACTCTTGCATATTATCTATCGCTTACCTTTTTAATTATCAATTACATGCAAAAGTTTTCAAAGAAAATCAATAAAAAACCGGTAAACTATTCAACCCCCCTTCTAGTTTTCCACATGGTGAATGTGGCTGTGTGTGTAATACACGTCCTTCACAAATTCTGGGAGCTAGCTACTCCATTATGTTGCCTTATGTGTGAATTATGATTATGATAAGTTATCTGTTTCTAAGCTCATGGTATTATTATGGTTCTGACTCTGTTTATACAGGTGACTGTATGAATTCCTTACCTAACCTACACATTTTTATTTCCGTATAATCCTATATACCTAAATATGTTTTCCCAAAAATAAATCAATTGTACTTCAGCATTTATATTTCGTTACATTTTGTTATATATCTGTGCACTGGGCTTTTTAAGCTCAGCCGCATTTCTTTTCACCGCGGCAGGTATTCAAGATAGCTTTTGGGATAGCTTTTCTGGGATTGAGAGTAGAGTTGAGTTGAAGATTTTGACCATAGTCATTTAGAGTAAGTTATTTATGTAAGACTTCCGCTTTTGATCTGTTCTGTTTGTTCTGATGTAACACCATATTATTGTGACATCTTTACCCTTGTCGGGTTGGGGTGTTACAATAAAGGTGAGTGAAAATGAGGGGGTTGGCAACCCATCACCCACTCTCTCTCACATCACTCACTCCCAACCAATGCTCTTATGCCACACCATTCACCCACTTTTTCCATCACTCACCCATATTTTTGTTGGCATCCGATTACTCACCCTTCACTCACTTCCTTTTTTTTCCATTAAAATTATAAAAAAAACTAAAATTCCATTAAAATTAAAAAAAAACATTACATAATATTACTAAAAAACATAAAATAACATTACATAATACTAAAATACTAAATTTCATAATACTAAAAAACTAATTTTCATCGTCTTCATCGTCCACCTCGATGTATGGTAATTGTTGAGCGTCAATATCCTCCATAAGATCAAATCGGAGATGAGAATGTGTTTCCTCATGTCGTATCTCTACCAATGCTGCTTCGTCAAACACCGGTTGGATCGGGAGATCCCGAATATGAACTGGCGAGATTGCATTACCGGCGTCATGTATAATCATGTTGTGCAATATCACACACGCATACACTAGTTTTCTAATTCTCTCTATTGTGTGTGACCGTAAGGGTCGATTCAGTATACCCCATTTACCCTTAAGAACACCAAATGCCCATTCAACATCCTTTCGAGCCGACTCTTGTACTTTCTTGAACTTTTTCTCTTTCGGGTCGGTTGGATATTTGAACACTTTAACAAAAGTAGACTATGCAGGATATATGCCATCGGTTAGATAATTGCCACGCTTGTACGTACGGCCGTTCACAACAAATGGGCACTTAGGTGTCGTATCATTATGCTCGGTGAGGAATAGCGGAGATTGCATCATAACATTCTGTGAACCCGGCGGTCTAAAGAACGCGTGCCATATCCACAAATATGAGACGCCACTGCTTCCATCATAATCGTGGGGCATTGATGATCATCCCTTTTATATTGACCCCTCAATTCCATTGGAAAATTCCTCCAAACGAAATGTGTGCAATCTAGGCTATCGATCATACCCGGAATGTGATGTCTCTCTTCGTCTGCTTCGTATAAACGTGCAACATCATGGCTTGTTGGCCTACGTAGGAAATCTCGACCATATAACTGAATAATAGCATCACAAAAAAATTGAAGGCATTCACGTGAAGTTCTTTGTGCCATTTCTAAATATTCGTCAAACTCATCCGGTGGTGCACCGGTTGCGAGTTGTTTAATGGCAGACAAACATTTTTGTATGGCTGTGAAACTTTTTTTCATTCTAGCATCATAACCTTCCTGAAAATACTCGAATCTAGCCTCAATAGTTTGCGTAATTTTTAAAAATAANTTTTTTTTTTTTTAATTTTTTTGGGGTATGTTTTTTTGATTGTCCAATGTTTATGTATATATACTCCCAAAAGTATCCGTTCTCCAACGTTCAAAAAATACTCAACGGTCACATTTTACCTCCTTCCCGTGCGTGAAAGTTTCACGTGTGGGATGGATCCCGTGTGTGATGGAGGGGTCGATGACGGTATTCCCGCGCTAGATCCTTCCCGTCCCGTGTGATCACGTATCAGTTGCCAACCCCCTGACCAAAATGAATGTATGATGATTGATGAGCGAGAGTGAGTGAAAATAAAAAGAGAGAGAAAACTGAGTTCGCGGTAAACTACTTTTAGCCTTACGGATATAGTTCAAGTAGCAACTTTCTCATCCAAAAAAACACATAAAAACAACTCCCTAAAATCAATAAAAAATATCCATTTCATCAAAAATGTATTTTTAGTATAAAAAAAAGTACAGTACTTTTTAAAAAGTCATATTATAAGATTGATTCCATATGTAGCACAAACAAAATATATATAAAAAAAAGTCCATCAGGCCCAGGGTTTATTTGTTTGTTGTTTTTGTTCCCCTCGGAAAACGACTCAACTATTGAGCCATTTTCACAAACAGTTTGTGTGCAAACCAAAATAAAAATGAAATACGTGTTGGTGACCGGTGGTGTGGTTAGCGGTCTCGGTAAAGGCGTCACCGCTAGTAGCATCGGTGTCGTTCTCAAAGCTTGTGGCCTCCGTGTTACCTCTATTAAAATCGGTTATTTTTATTCATTTTTTTATTAATTAATTAGTTTATGATTTATTTTTTTACACTCATTTTGTTTATTTATATAAGAAATTTGACTAGTAGTGTTGAATTGATTGGAATTTGGCAAGTGCTTATTGCAGTTTGATATAAGCTTTTGCATGCTGTAAACTGCTTATTTTGGTTTTTTAAAAAAAATAAGCAGTTTGCTAATTGCTGAATTTGTTATAAATCTCATGTTAATATAATTATATAAATGAATAGTAGATTTTGTGTTTGCTTTTAACATGCATGTGTTTTATTGTGATTTTATATAAATCTATGTTGGCATCAAACAGAAATAAATCTTTCAGGGTGTTTTGGATTGGTTTTTTTTTTTTTTTTTTTTTTTTTTTTTNTCACCCGCACACTTGCACTTACCGGAGGTCTCATTGGAAGCAGTCTCTCTACTCCCGGGTTAATCCTGGGGTAGGGGTAGGATCTGTCTACATTCTACCTCCCCCATTCCCTGCCCCGGCGGGATTGGATTTGTTGTTGTATAAAAAATAAGCGCTTCAGGAAATAGTGTTTGGATTTGCTTGTTTTGTAAAAAATGTAATAATACTTGAAAAAAAAATGATAATTTGTTGAGTTTTTTTGATTAAATACAATTAGAATAGATTTTAGGTTAAATTTTTGGTGAAAATATAATAATTATGCACTTTGATATATGCAGATTTCTTGTTATAAATTGCTTATTTTACCTAAAAAAAACTATGATTTACTTGTGAAATTACACACATATTTAGAGTGTAATTGTGTGCAACTCGTTTTAGCCAAAGAATGACATCTATGGCGCCACCAACAATACCACTACCAGCACCATAGACGTCCCGCGCCCACAATAACGATCGTTATCTATTATGTCTTTTTTATATTTGTGTGTATATGAGCTTGTGTTTGTACTGTGTGTGTTTATTTGTACATGTATGTATTTTATGAGGAAGAAATGTGATGTTTATCAATTTTATTTATTTTCATTATTAGTCCATCAAATTATATAATATTTTTGTTTTAATGTGTTTGTTTGTTAAAGACTAAAAGATAATGGAAAAAATGAAAACAAAATAAGTTAATAACTGACATGACGACGTCTTTCCAAGCCTCCAATCATTTTTGGTTTAACAATAGTGGTTTCAAAAAAGCGAAATTTGTCAATTACGTTACCTTTTTATAAAAGTAGTCCTGTTATTATAAGTTAGCAAAATCGCCTTTGTGTTTATATAAAATCATGTAATACTCAATTATTGGGTATCTTATGGATATAGTTCAACTAGCAACTATCTCATCCAAAAACACATACAACAACTCCCTAATCAATCAAAAATATCCATTTAGTCATTTTTTTTAGTATATAAAAGTACTTTTTAAAAAGTAGTAGTCCTATTATAAGTTTGATTCCATATTTAGCACAAAATATAAAAAAGGGTTTATTTGTTTGTTGTTCCCTCAGAAAACGACTCAACTAATTACTATTGAGGCATTTTCACAAACACTTTGTGTGCAAACCAAAAACTAAAGAAAAAATGAAATACGTGTTGGTGACCGGTGGTGTGGTTAGTGGTCTCGGTAAAGGCGTCACCGCTAGTAGCATCGGTGTCGTTCTGAAAGCTTGTGGCCTCCGTGTTACCTCTATTAAAATCGGTTATTTACTGTTATTTAACCGTTTTTATATTCATTTTTTTTTTATTAATTAATTAGGCTGAGTTATTTCTTTACACTCATTTTGTTTAATTATATAAGAAATTTGACTAGTAGTGTAGAATTTATATGTTATTGATTGGAATTTGGAAAGTGTTTATTGCTGTTTGATATAAGCTTTTGCATGTTGTAATCTGCTTATTTTGGTTTTTTTTTTTTTTTTTTTTTTTTTTTTTTTTTTTTTTTTTTTTTTTT